>CAIGRN010076385.1:0-25159 GCA_903798345.1 Fraxinus anomala
GTTCGAAATGGCCTCGGACCAACAGATTGGAACTGGACAGACCTCGCAGGCGGCGCGTGTGGGTCCACGCGCCGGCAGATCAGCACGCTCGCCGGGCGCCTGACGGGCTGAGCTCGAAATCGCCTGCACAGTCCCCGGACCGGCCCGTTTGGCGGTGGGTTGATCGGAAGAGGCGGAAACGGGTTGGGACTACCAGGAACCGGATCCTCCTTCTCCATCGCTGAAGCTGTGTGGAATCTGTCGCCTCCATGCGAGACGTCGTCGTGAGTCGCCGTCCCGATGTCGGACGAAACGACGTTCAGTCCGGCACGCCGACGGGTCACGGAGCTAGGGTTTCCGTCGTCCATCGACTCTCCGGGTGCGTGGCTGGATATTTGTGGCGTGAGGCCGATAGGGTTAGGGGAGATGTGTTTGGAGCCGGGAAGGCTGGCTAGGATTGGTGGTGGAGGGAGGTGTTTGGATGTGGCGGGGTCAGCCATGATTTACGGCAGCTTCATGTCGACATGGCAGAGAGCAGTAGGAAATCTCTACATACAATTTGGATTGACCCAGTTTAGGTTCCTGAATTACTTTCAGTCTCATCCAAACTAACATAAAAAACTTCTCCGAGACATTTTTCTTAAAAGGAAAAAACAGACTAAAGAAAATTCAAGACAGCCTTGAAATCCTTATACTACTTACTAGTTACAATCATTTACAAGATAGCTTATATCACCAAGAAAATTCCTATATATGCAATTATTGAAGTCAAGAAGTGTGCATCAAAATAATGAAATATGCCTTCTCGTACTACACAAACATTAAAAGAACCTAAAACAAATAGACCCTAGATGCCAATATCAGTCCAAGTGTGTATAAGCATATTTAGGACAGGATGAAGTGGAATGAAAAAAATAGATAAACTGTCATATTCAAAGAATAGTAATGAATAGCCATTAATAATTATTCTTCCCCTCCATTTATTTCACATTTTTATCGAATTTGCGAAGCACGTATAACTTTAAAAAATCCCAGGATGAGAAGGCATCTCCTCTAGTGTCCTTGCTGTAAAGCACAGATAAATTTCAGGTGCTCTCTATCTGCATAACAGCAGAAGATGACAACAATAGCTGACCACAAGTATATATATGTGATGGAAGATAACGGTACAAGGGACACTACTTAATGTTCATAGCATCTAATACAGAATCCACCCAATAATTCCCATTGAACAACCTACCTTAAATGATAATGTTAGATTGTAAGAAATATCTCTAGAGAGCAACATGTGAGTGACAGAGAGGAAAAAATAATAAGAAAGCCAAAAAGCATCATCACCAATTAACAAGTAACATGTGAAACAATGTTGAAAATAATTTTAGGTAAAAGCATTTTTTAGAAAGGCAAGGAAGGGTAGAAGATGCCGTGAGAGAAGGTGAAGAATTTTTCCCATACAGCACACGCATTGAATGACAAGGTTAAATGGCTGAAGAAAGGAACTTAATTTCAAGAAAGAAAAATAAAACAAAATATCTGAAAAGGAATTTCTTGTGTTCATATCTTAAACACTTTGCTTGCTATCATCATTTTTACCCCAAATCGAATGTGCAATACCTTCAGTGATTTTAATGCTAGATATAAAGCCAGCTGTCTATATCTTGCTTCCAAAATATAGACTATTGTGATTTATTCATTTTCTCACTGACTGTTCATTGTGTTATCAGTGAACCCACTCTGGTGTTCTATAATTCATGGCATTTCTAAAATTTCATTCGCTTTTATGCACATGCATATTTCATTATCTAAAAACATCACACACTACAGGCATGTGACAACACCTCCTCAGCGCATTTACCTTGCATTTCCAAAAGTAGAAGTGCCACGATTTGCCCTTTGTCTTTGAAAGTTCTCATTTCTTCAATCCCAATTTATTTGTTGTCAAACGTTTATCTACTGCTCTAAAAAGGTTGATTAGCATCCTTAACGATTTTAGAGTTCCGAAGTTATTGCCAACTTGTAATGATGCTTATACATAGTCCTTCCGCAAAAAATTTACAGGCAAAATGAAAAGATAAATATATCAGTTCCACCCTTTCACAAGCTTCAATACTTTGGTAGGTGGTTGTTCGAAGTGATATTCATATGGAGCTAAATTCCATGACTACTGTTTTGATGAATCCACTACTAAAATTTAAGGAAACCAGCTTCTAAGAAAACTTGTGAAATCAATGTCGACAACCTTGTCGTGGATCGTTTGAATAGAAGATTACCTTAAATTGGAGGATAAGCTAGAGATACGCCTAGTCAGCGATGACCTTGTAATGTAATAGGAAAATGTAATAAAGAAAACCTGAACGTAGTTATCTCCAACATAACTTCACAATATGATAAACGTTAATCTGATATCTCTTTCCAAAAATGTTGTTACTCTTTTGTTATGAAGCATATGGAGAGGCTATACTCGTTAGAGGAAAGATGTTTGGAATGTTAAATAGCGCATTATCCACTCAAAATCTGATTTAAAAGACTTTTATCCATAAGTAGTTGCTGTAAATACAAGTCAACAAAGCCTTATCCCATGCTAGTAGTCAATGTAGATCAACTGGAAAAATGATGGGGAAGAAACAAGAAAGTACAGTGGAAGCTCACCTAAAGAAAAATCAACAATGTTAGCAGCCACTGCTACAGCAGCACCACTAGAGGCTCCTCCTGGCACTCGTGCTGGTGAGGCAGGATTAGTAGGTGTTCCGTAATGCTTATTTTCTCCACTAATACTAGACTCAGAGAAAAAACCAGAAATAAACAAGATTAGCACTACTGAACAATAAGAATTAACTAATATGGCAAGGAAGAAATAGGAGCTAGTTGAATGTTTGGATAACAAACCAATATCAACAGTAAGTAGGTTAAAAGCTTAAGACCTCAGAGTCAATAAATTCTTAGATAGAGTGAGGATAAGGTACATACCCTAATGCCATGTCATCAACGATAGTTTTTCCGACACATGTGGCACCTCCATCAATAAGGGCAGCAACCACAGGAGATGTACGAGAAGCAGCCTCGTGGGTCCTCGACCAGTCTGGATTGCCAAAGCTAGTCAGATATCCTTCAATATCTAATCTGGCAATCAAGATTTGTAAAATTTAATGATTTCAACATATGAAGTCTCAAATAATAAAAATGAATATGTGCACTTAGACGTTGACTATAAGAATAAGTAAAATGTGATTGTAAGAGAGAGAGGAAAGAAGGAGAATAAGCATCCTACACAAAATGACAAACCATCAAGCATAAAGCAAGCATTATGTTTGTACATCTGAGGAAGTAAGCATACTTAAAAAAAGAAAGACTCTTAGAAGTAAATCTCTAGTACGATATCATAACTATTTCTTCAAGAAAACATTTGTTATTCAAAACAGCAGTCATTACCAAATTCTGAAAAAGTTGTTATAAACCCAAAAGGTTTTTTCTGTCCTACATAATGAATTATTCCTGACTAAAGAAATTATAGAAGATATTTACTCGGGTCATTACCCCCATACATTCTGACACCCTAATTCATCTCTGTAAATACCGAAAAATGGAGGTCAATAACTAATTAATTTGCACAAGACAAGTTCTTTTCTTTTCTATACATCAATAAAAACCTCCTCTTTTTCACACACAAAATTTTCATTAAAATCATTGTTGAAGCAATAAGAAAAATCTCATGTTAGCTTTCAGATCATCGAAATTCACAATTTTTATTGGCAGATCCTTAGTTGCTGCTCTAGCCATCTTGGGTAGCTCTTCGCAACAATCTCCTTATACTTAGGACTATTAGGATTTGAAGAATGCATTACAAAAAGTTTGGGTTAATACCCTAGATAGTCACTAAACTTTCCAAAAAGTTCTAAGGAGGTCACCGAACTTCAAAAGTTCCCTAATTAGTCACTGAATTTTGTAAAAAGTTTCCTAGGAGGTCGCCGAACTTCAAAACTTCCCTAAATAGTCATTGAACTTTGCCAAAACTTCCCTAGTTAGTCATTCAACTTTGCAAAAAATTCCTAAGGGTTCACTAAATTATTTATGTATGACGTCCAAATTTGCAAAGTTCGATGACCTCTTGGGAATTTTTGGCAAAGTTCAATAACTATTTAGGGAAATTTTGAAGTTCGGTGACCTCTTAGGAACTTTTTGCAAAGTTTAGTGACTAATTAGTGAACTTTTGAAGTTCAGTGACCTTCTGGGAATTTTTGAGAAAGTTTAGTAACTATCTAAGGTATTAACTCCAAAAAGTTTCTCTTTAAAGTAACTTCAATTCATTCAATTAACCTTAACTCCGTTCGACAAAGAAAAGAAAATAACACAGTGACTGACATACAAGTAACTAACCAGTTTGATGAATAAAAAAGGGACACTTGATACCTACAAAATTGAAATTGGCACCAACATTCCACCGTGAGTCCTTTGAGATTATATTTTGACAAAGAGTCCCCTCTTCTTTTTAATGAATTCTCAGATATAAAACAGAGACCAGATAGATAAAAGCAACAATTCCAAATATAGGCTACTCCAGTAAAAAATAATTCAACCAAAATAAACTCCCAAAAGTACACAGTAGGTAGTTATTTTCTTCAAAAGAAATTTCCATTTAGTGGATCTACTACAGTACAACTACAACAATTTTGCTAAAAAATTAAGAATTTTTAAACAATATATAGGGAAAAAAAATGAAAGTGCTTACACATCAGAGACGGCGAAGGAGAGGCCTGTAAGAGGATGGGGGGCTTTGGGAGGGGCGGGCTGAGGCGGCGGCAGTAGCTGCAGCCGCTCAATAAACGCCCCAAAATCAGCTTTCACGACCCTCCTCAGCTTCTTAGTCATTATAAGTATTCCCGCCAGCCCTAGCCCCAGCAACACCCACAAATTCGCCGGCGAAGACGCCATTCAAATTTTAAATATTAACTGATTGACAGTAGAATATGCTGGATTCTAATTGAACTCCTGAAAATATTAAAATTTTGCAATATGCTAGGGTTTTCAGATTTTTGGGAGTTTGGCTGGTGGGATGAGGGGATTGAGGATAAATGAGAGAAGAAACCTAGAAACTGTGAGTCCCTTGACCGGAGAGATTTTTTTTCTATATTTAATAATTAAAATAAAAAATAGCAGTATCCCTCTAGAACAATTTTCATGTGTGCCCCACTACTACACAAGTTTATTGGGTTAATTACACTGGAGGTACCTTAGTCCTCTTAGCCCTTAACAGAGTCATCCACCTAGGCTAGGCGATCATCCGCAACAAAAGAAAAGAGGAATCCATGCCTAAGCATGAAACTACATGTAAGAAAGATTGTTGCAATCGCGTCACTAAATTTCAATTTGAAGCAATAAAATCAGTAATCTTTTATTTAAAAGAAAATTGGGTCATTTCATTTCAATTTAGTTAGAGTGTCTGTACGTCCATTCCTCTATGCAAATTTATTACGCTAAATGTCATTTAACTTTCTCCCCCAATTTCAATTGGGACACTGAAGTTTCACCCTAGTTGGAATCGAGTTGTTAAACTTTAACCAGTAATTAATTTTAGTGATAAATAACTCGAAAAAAATACTTTATGAACCAATTTAAAATTTTGCACAAACTTCAATGGTTATTTGTGAAATTAAATCATAATTTGATAATTATTTCAGGACCTGCACAATGTCAAAAGAATGATGATAAAACTTTGTTCAAATAATTTAACCCAATTGAGAAAGAAAAAAAGGCATTGGTGTGTAATCCTTACCTTCCCTCCCGTCTTGAACTAAGCTAATATGATATGGCCTTGTCTTCGTTGACAAGTATCTCAAGATTCAACTTTGTGATTATGTCTTTGGAAATAAGATTTTCGTAGCTTCCTCCATCAACGAGAAGATTTGTTCGCATTTTTAACAAATAAATAATTCTTTATTTCCGGAAGATTGGGATGAATTATTATTATACCTAAAAGTATTCACTCTTGTCATTGCATGAACTCGTCCTTTTGTTCCACCCGATTGTTGTGTATCATTAATTTCTATCAACTTCCATTTCACATCTCCTCAATTTTCGTTGACCTCAAAATGACTGTGACATGTCCCATTCTTACTTGGTTGGTTGCTCGACCATTTTTGTTAATTTTCAACTTCCATTGCCAATTGTACAGCACTGAACAAATATATCCACAAAATTCCTAATAGTTGACCTTAAGCACATCAAATAACAATGTATACAACCTGACTAGCTGGACTAGTGTGCACATTTTACAGAAATCGTTGGTATACTCCGAAGACTGCATTCTTCTTGCTGAAGGCATTAGTATTTTTCAAATAGAATTTCAAATCATAAGTTGCGTCTTTGTGTTTCCCGGATTGGACTTGTCACCAACAAGAAGAAGCATATCATTTTTTTTCTTTGAAAAGCCGAGGAATTTAAAGATTGTTTTCACTTCATTCAACTAGTTCATGACTTCCTTTGACTTCTCCGTTAAATTCAAGGACATCTAATTTAACGTGTGAATTTGATCGTGTGTACGGTTAAATATAGATTGCCTTGAATTGCACCTCTCTTCATCATATTGCTGAATTTGTTTAATATGCAGTTGATTTCTCACATTTATGCGCTAAGAGTTGTGACTTGTTCCTCCCTTTGTCCGGTAATGGAAGGAAAAGTGACACTCAAGTTACCAAATTGCTCTAACCTAGAGCACATTTGATTAATTTGTTGCTGTAGATTATGAAATTCGTCCCTACTAATCTTGTTAACAAATCTAACCAACTAGTTACACACGTTAATACCACTTATTAGAGCATAGCGCTATGGCAAAATATGAAGTAGCAATCACAATACAAGAACACAAGAAATTGGAAGATGGGGAGAATTCACTAAATAAAGGAGAGAGAATACAATGATTTTTTATGTTTACAATGTTATTCTAACTCTATACAAAGTCAAAATCACATGGAGTATATAGGACCCAAAAGAATATGTTTTAGATGAAAAGTGGATAAAAAAACAAGTCAGAAAAATGGAAATAAAATTTCACTAGATAACATGGTTGCTCGAGCGGCCTTGCTCACACCCATCGAGTAGCAAGCAAGCGGTGGTCCAGCGCTCAAGCGCTTCATTTCTTTTCCCCGAATGGCACCTAGTGCCTGGATTTGGATGCTTGGGCACCCAATATCTACCCCAAAAGTCCTTTAACCGTATTTTGACCTCCTTGACTCATTTTTCAACGAGAATACCAATACTAGATGAATTTGGGTTACAAATTAACAAATCTCCACCTTAATACAAATTCCATTGGAATGAATGAAACTTTAAAATTTCTCCATCTAGAGACGAATTTCACTACAAGAAATAGAACTTGGCTCTTCAACAAAAAATTTCCAAAGTTCTCCTACATACAAATTTCTCCACCTCTTCCACAAAACCCAATTATGGCAAACACAATAACCAAAAATTAACTAAATCCTAGCAGTACTCAACAGAATTAACTCAAGCACCAGAGTTGCTCGAATTATCATCACGAGCAACAAAATCACATATAATTCACAATTTACCAAACGGGGCATAAACATACCCTGTAACAGAATCAACACAACTAACTGCTTTTGTAGAAGATCATTCGCTAGACTCAATATCTTCAACCACATTTAAAGCCATGCAACTAAATCAACTTTTCCCGTACCTTCATGGAGGCCTAATATCTCTCCTTGATTTGTCTCTTGCTCAATTAAATATGATGGCACCGTTGGTAGTGGCGGGAAAGCCGCATTACCCATAATTTCTGAACTTGACTGTGGTGTATTCTTCAATGTGGACACTAAACCAAACTCTAACAAAACTGTACCAAATTGAATATCCACCAATGTACTTAATTTCTACTGATTGGTATCTAAAGATTCCGTAGAATCCTGCAAGAGATATAATTCGGACATTCTCTGTCCCTTCAACACAACACGGGCACCTTTACTTGCCTTCAAGACCAATGTACTTGTACCTTTTTTGAGTCGAGTATTCAATGATATAATATTTCTCTTCCAATTTGGAACATGTATCACTTCATCAAGTCTAACCATCCCATGAGGCATCGTAATAGTAATCATTCCAATACCAACTATCTTACAAGGTGCATTATTATACATTACAATAACACCTTTCGAAACTGTTTCATATGTTGAAAATAAATTCCGATTGAGACACATACAAAACGTACAAGTTGTATCGAGAATCCAATCATCGTCAGGTTTGGAGTCGTCATTAGAAATAAACTAAATTTCTCCATCACTGTAACAGTTTTTTGCAATATATGCCTCACATAAAGTTTCTATTGCTTTTCCTTCTGATTTGCAACCAATTTTTTTTATTATGTAACTTATAGCAATCCTTATTTATATGTCCCTTCTTCTTGAAATAGTTACAAATTTTATTATTGAAGTTAGATTTCGAACTGTTCTTCTCATAACCACCAAGAATGACAAAGCCTTCTCTATGAGCCTAAGATCCAATAAGATGTTTCATATTTTCCTTTGAAAACAAGCATCATATACTTCTTCAACCGTGAGAGTATTACGACTATATAATATCGTGTCTCTAAAAGATACGTACGAAGTAGGTAACAAATACAACAAAATCAATCACAAATCTTTTTCATTATATTTGACCTCCAAAATCTCTAAATCAGAGACAATTTCTTTAAAAACATCTAGTTGGTCTACAAATTATGTACATTCTGTTATATGATGAGAATACAGACGTTGCTTCAAATGTAATTTTTTTGTTAGACTCTTCGTCATGCATAATTGCTCCAATTTCAACCATAATGCAACGACGATTTTCTCCTTTAAAATGTCCTGAAATATATGATTCGAAAGGTGAAGATAAATTTGTGATAGGGCATCACGTTGTTTTTCCTCTAGCGTCAAAGTTGTGGGCATCTTGAAAAATCCTAACAATCATCCAAATCAATCTAAGCAAGTACTACTCGCATCTTCACTTGCCTCAAAGAAAATCTAGTGCTACGATCCGAAGGCGAAATATCATACTTCATGGTTGTTATCACAAGAACAAACCTCGAACAAATCAAACCTTAACCTCTGATATCACTTATTAACAATCTAACCAAGTAGTTATGCATGCTAGTACCACTTGTTAGAGAATAGGGAAGTATGGCAAAATATGAAGTAGTAATCACAATACAAGAACACAAGCAATTGGAAGAGGAGAAGAATTCATTAAATAAATTAGAGAATATACAATGATTTTTTTGTGTTTGCTGTTTACAATGTTATTCTAACTCTATACAAGCCAAAATCACTTGGACTGTATACAATACCCAAAAGAATATGTTTTAGATGGAAAGATGTTCAAAGACGAGTCAAAAAAATGGAAATAAAATTTTCCCGAATAATGTGGCAGCTCAATCGACTAGGTTTGCGCCCAGCTAGCGACGAGTGACGCTTGAGTGCAAGCGAGCGGTGGTCCGGTGCTTCGTTGGCACTCAGGTGCTAAATCTCTTTCAAAAATTTGTTTTTCTACACAAATGGTGCCTAGGCGCCCAATATGTGATGCAAAAGTCATTTAACCATAAAGACTAAATAAATTAATTTAAATAACAAGTGCAAATATGAAAGCGATAAACAAAAAGGAGGAAAAAATACAAAAGATATAATTGTGGAGGTTCGATCCAAATCAATGATTTACGTCATCCGTTACCAAACTCTCGGGCACAAGTAAGACATTTTCACTATATTGATTGATTTATGGTGCAATTAAACCCTTTACAACGCTTTAATAACGTATAAACAAAGAACATCAATCCTTATATAATATTGAGCTATATGAGATCTCAATATGACCCACAAGTATTACAAAATGATTTTACAATGAAACGCATATCTTGATAAATGATACAAACGAATTAAGAGAGACTAACACTTCAATAAATAGCAACAAACGATAGCTCTGGTATTAGATGAAATTTTTTATGAATATGATAATTAAAAATTAGAATCAATTAATCAAAGTTTTCAATGTGAAAATGAAGAATAATTAAATGCAATTTAAGTTTAAAAATCTTCTCAAATTATTTCTCTATTTTAATGTGTGTTAACAATAAATTAAGTATCAACAGAGAGAGATAAGAAACTTTTATTAATATAATGATTTTACAAGTTTGATTTAATCAATCAAAGTTTTGATATAAAGAATTAGAATAATAAGATGCAATGTAAGTACAAATGTTTTTTTCAAAACATATCTCTCTTTATGAATGATAGAAATAAATTAAGTGCAAAACGATAGATTAAAAACTTCGATGAATATTGTAATTTAAGAAGTTTGATTCAACAATTAAAAAAAATTATATGAAGAAATAAATGAAATGAATGCAAATGTGAGCTCAAAGAATTCTCTTAAAATATATCTCACTTAATCTCTGAAACTCTGTTTAAAGAATGAAAAATGTGAGGGTATTTATAGAGTTCAAAAAGAAAAATACTCTATTGAACCAAGCAACTAACGGACGTCCGCATCTGGGTTCGAACGACCAAAATAGCCATTATGTCTATGAAATCTAACGGTCAAACATCCAACCGTTGCATCAACTGGACGTCCGTATGGGCGAACCGGACGTCCACCTTTCACGAATTTATAGAGAAAGATTTTGCAAAACTTTATGAGGATCCGGACGAGCATCTGAATGTCTGCATGCTTAGATGGATGTCTAGCCGTTTCTATCGATTTTCCCATTTTTGACCCCGTTTGATCCGATTTGAATATTTTGATAAACGTAGACTTTTAGAAGGTGTATTTAACTAGTTTTCAAAATAAATGATGTTTTAAAAATATGATCTATATTCAAATATCATTTTGAAAATCAATTTTACTTTTGATCAAAACATTTTATGTAAGTGATAATCAAATAGCTCTTAGTGCACAAAATGATTTTTGAACTTTTATCATTTGTTACTAAAGATCAAAGTATTAGTGCATTTACATTTGAACTAAGAAATCTAGTTTTTGATCTTGTTTTGAAATTTGGCTCTTAGACTTTCGTATTGATCTTTTATTGACGTTTGACTCTTAAACTCTTGATTTTGATCTTTCTTTTTTACGTTTATCTTTTAAAATCTTTTGACGACAATCGATCAATTTATCATTAAATACTTTGAAGACTATAATCACTTTAAATTCAATTGTTATTCAACAAGATTAACTTGTTTGTTATAATCAAAACTTTAAGGTTATAGTCAATCATAGGCCAATATCTGATACCACTTTCGTGTAAACAAAATTTAATACTCTAATCACTATCGGAGGCCAGATTTTTTAAGGAAGAATTTTGGTAGAAAATCTAAAATGTGAAGCATAAGACATCACATATTTGATGTTTTACTTCAAATAAAGTTCCATCCTTTTCTTTCCATTACATAAACTCCTAGAATTCTTAAACATCCTGAAATAACTCTTAGTGACCCCTGGTGTTATTAATCTGCTGACTGGAATGGATACCTTGACATTTTGTCAGTTTTAAGTTTTTAATAATTCCGATGGCATGTTATCAAAATCCAAACAAAGTGGCCATGTTGATTTTAAATTACATTTTAGTGGCTTGATTGCTCAAGATTGAAGCACAGTGTGCCAATTTGACGTACATGTTTAATACTTTTATCACCGTTGGAGTCCAGATTTATTCGAAATAGAATTTTGGAAGAAAAACCTGAAAGTTATGAAACCAAAAAAATAAAACTTGATACTTTATTTGATAATAATTTTCTACCCCTTTTCTTCCAAGTACATGGCTCTTTTATAGTCAAGAATGACTTTTAGACATTTGAAATGACTCTCAGAACTACTAAATGTATATTAATCTAATCTAGGAAAGACAAATAGACGTTCTTAACTCTACAAATTTCAAAACATAATTAAAACTAAACAAAGACTTGGTCGACACTTTGACTCCTTGACTAAGACATTAATTAACTTTTTTGACTCCTTAATTAAGACATTAATTAATTCTGCAGCATTCCTCCTCCATAAAAGAAACTTGCCTCGAGTTTAGGGACCATCTGAATTTTCTCCATGATGAAAATACAAATTAGAAACATTGAATGCAAGATGTATGCCCAAGTGTGGCAATAGGTCAATTTCATATGTATTATCCCCAATTTTCTTAAGGATTTTGTAGGGCCCACTTTTCCTTTTGCTGAGCTTGGAATATGTGCCTATTGAAAATCACTCTTTACGTAGATAGACCATCACAAAATCACCTTCTTTGAAACTTTGATCTCTCTTCTTTTTATCTGTATATTCTTTGTACTTGGAATTCGATTATTCAATCTTTAACTTAATACGATTGTGCAGCTCCTTCGTTTTCATAGCTATATCTTCTTCTTTTGTATTGGTCTTTCTACATTCTAGCATCGGATTAGATCATAAAAGTGGTCTGGTTGCTTACCATATACTATCTCAAATGGGCTTTTCTAATAGTTCTATTTTTGGAGTAGTTGTAAGCGAATTATGTTTGTGCAATGACTGGTTCCCATTGTTTTGGATTTTCCCCAACCAAATATCGTAAAAGATTTTCCAAACTCCTATTAACAACTTTAGTCTGCCCATCAGTTTGAGGATGGTAAAAACTATTGTATTTCAATTTGGTTCCAAGTCTCTTCCATAAAGCTCTCCAAAAATGTGATAAGAACTTTGAATTTCAATCTACTACTATAGACTTGGGAACTCCATGCAAAAGCACAATTTCTCGAAAATAAAGAGAAACAACATTTGATGCATCACTAATTTTCTTGCAGTTAATAAAACAAGTTGTCTTTGAAAATCGATCGATGACTCAAAGATAGAATCGATCCCTCATTGGCTCTAGGTAATCCCACCATGAAGTCCATATTTACATCCTCCCAAGGTGCTAATAGTATGGGCAATGGTGTATGCAAATCGGCGTTTTGTACTTTTCCTTTGGAATGTTGGCATACTTGACACTTGCCAATGAATCTATGTACATCCCATCTCATCCTTGGCCAAAAGAACTTTTGCTCAATCATTCTATAAATTTTATCCTGCCTAAAGTGTCCTCCCCAACCTCCAATGTGCATATCTTGAATGAATCTTTTTTTTAAAGAGTAATCTGGTACACAAAGTTGATTGAATTTAAATAGAAAGTCGTCATGTAGCAAATAGTTCCCTTGCTGTCCATTTTTGCAATCTTTCCAAATGGGACCAAAGAAATAGTCATTAGCATATATATCCTTGAAAGAGTCAAACCTTTCAATAGTACAAGTCATTTGTGTCAATAACATGGCCCTTCAACTAAGTGCATTAGCCACTTTGTTGTTCGCTCCAGATTTGTTATTGATTACAAAGGTAAACTATTGTAGAAATACAACCTAATGTGTATGCCTCTTATTCAACTTCTTTTGACTATTGAGATGCTTCAATACTTCATGGTCTGAATATAAAACAAACTCTCGATGCACAAAATAATGTTGCCAATGCTTAAAGGTTAGAACGATAGAATAAAACTCTTAATCATAAGTACTGTACCTTTTCCTCGTATTATTTAACTTTTCCCTATAGAATGAGATAGGCTTCCTTCACTGCCTGAGGGCAGTACCAATCCCAACTCCGGATGCATCACATTCCACTTCGAACAAATTTTCAAAATAGCTAAGACACGGGTTGAAATAAGCCTCTTTTTAATCAGTTGGAAACTTTCTTCAGCTTCTGTTGACCATTTAAATTTGTCTTCCTTCAAATAATTAGTAGCTAGAGCAATTATTGTGCTGAAATTCTTGATAAAATGCCTATAAAATGAAGCTAGGCCATGGAAACTTCGAACTTCTACAATTGTATTTGGTGTTGGCTATCTTTCTATTGCTTCAACTTTGCTTTCATCCACTTGAATCCACTTGGAACTAACTATGTGCCCCCAAAAAGGACAAGGAATCGGTCATTAATTAACATTTCTTTAGATTGGCATAAAGATTTTCTTCTCATAATACATTGAGAACTTCCTTCAATGCAACAAGTGAAAATCTTTGCGGACCAAAATATCATCAAAATAGACGACAATGAACTTTCTAATGAATGATTTTAAGACTTGATTCATCAAATGAATAAATGTACTAGGAGCATTTAATAAATCAAATGGCATTAAAATCCACTCGTAGAGTCCTTCCTTAGTCTTGGAGTCCTTCCTTAGTCTTGAATGTAGTCTTCGACTCATCCCTTCCACGAATTCAAATTTGGTGGTAGCCACTTTTAAGATTAATTTTTGAGATCACCTTAGCCCCATGCTATATATCCATTATGTCATCTAGCCTTGGAATTGGAAATATGTACTTTACAGTGATCTTATTGATAGCTCTACTATCAATACGCATTCTCCATGTACCAGCCTTTTTTGGAGTTAAGAGGTCTGGAACTGCACAATGGCTCATTGATTCCCTAATAAGTCCCATTTTTAGGAAATTTTCAACTTGTTTTTGAAATTTTTCATGCTCTCTAAGGTTCATTCGATAGTGTGGCAGATTCAGTAGACTACCTTCAGGTACAAGATCAATATAATGATGAATCATTTGGTTTGCAAGTAAACCAATGGGTAATTCCAAAGGAAAAGTTTCAGCAAATTCTTCAAGAAGAACATTGATTTCGAAAGGAAGAGTGTGCTGGCATCTTTTACTTCTTTTGTTAATATAGCACATAAGCAATTCCTTTATCCTCAAATTCAGTAAAAAATTCCCGAATGCTCAAATAAGATTGACCATTGGCTACTTTAGACTTTGAGAAGTCTTCATCATTCATTGAAGTAAGTACTACTTTAACCACGTCCTTATAGAAGACATAAACATTCTTTTCCCCATGATGTATAGTTTAATTGTTAAATTGTCATGGTCTGCTGAGTAATAAATGGCATGCCTCCATCTCAACCTCATCACATAGAATCTGATCAGAGTAAGATTTTCCAATAGAAAAAGGAACCAACCATTGATGTGTTGCCTTTACTTTGTCTCATTTCTTAAACCACGCTATGCAATAGGGCTTTGGATGTGGTTGAACTTCAAGATTCAACTTTGTCACCATTTCTTGCCAAACTAGATTTTCGCAACTTCCTCTATCGATAATAACATTGCAAAGTCTTCCATGGCTAGTGCTCTTAGTTTTAAAAATGTTATTGAACCTCCAATCGCCTTCCTGCACCTTAGGAGTTAACATTGCTTGTCAAACTACAAGATTTGACATGTTTTGGTCTTCGTAAGAGACTTCATCTTCAACAAATTCCAGCAAGTCATTTTTCCCTCCATTATCTTCAGAAACTTCTTCAAGATTATTAGACACATCAATTTTTCCAACAGCCAATAAGTTACTATTCAAATTTCTACATTCTAATGATTTGTGACCCTCTTTTCCACGCTTGTAATATATTATTTTTCCACCAACAAATTGAGATGAATTGCTACTCCTTCCAATAACACTATATTCTATTCCCTGCCATCTCGACCTCGACCTTGTAAGTTAGAGGTGAAGCCAAATTTCTCTATATTATATGGGGCTATTGATGGCTTTAAAGCATTGCCACCTTGAGTATAATCAGCATTAAATTGGCTAGATTAGGCAGTCTATGTTGATCTCCAACCTTCATTGTAATTTGGACAGCACTAGACAATGTCTAGCAGGGTTGTAATTCCACAAAATTTCAAATATTGGGTCTTAAGCCCATCAAATAATGATGTATCACTTGCACTTCAGTCTCAACTAGTGGCAATCGTGTTTTCATTTTATAGAATTCATTTGCATACTCTCGAACTCTGCGTGCTCCTTGCTAAAGAGATTAGTATCGTTCAAAAAGAATTTCTTCATAATTTAATGGAAGAAATTGGCTTCGAATCATACGTTGCATCTTCAGCCAGTTTTAAATTTGTCTTTTCGAGTCTAAACCCTTGTCATCTAGACTTGTTGCTACTGGGAAGAAGCACAACCCTTTAGTCAACTTTACCTTTTTATTTTCTGGAAACTTAAAGAATTCAAAGATTATTTTCACCTCATTCAACCAATTCAGTACTTCCTTAGGTTCTTTTTCTCCACCAAATTCAGGGACATCTAATTTGATGCGTGAATTTTGATCATGTGGATAGTTAAATATATGCTGCCCTTGAAATGGAATTACAACTCTTTCCTCATCAGAAGATTCATCAACTGATTTGGTCCAATAAGAAACTAATTTTTCACATTTCTTTGCTAATAATTATGGATCTACTCCCCCTTTTGTTCCCCAACTGGAGGAAAAGTGACACTAAAACGCCAATCTGTTCTAATCTAGAGCACAATCGAATGATCTATTACTGCAGATTGTGAAAATCTTCCCTGGTAACTCCTTCAACAACTACATTGTTACCTTGTCCAGCCATTTGGCACTAAGTACAGATATTAAGTAAGCTTTGATACCACTTAACATAAACAAATTTAATACTCCAATCACGTTGGAGTCCAAATTTCTTTAAGGCAGAATTCTAGAAAAAAAACCTGAAAGTCATGAAACCAGAAAAATAAATCTGATACTTTATTTATAACTAGTCAGAGTTGAACATGCATTGCACATTATTTTTTAAAATACTTTATAAGTGTTGTAAAAGTAATATTTAATACCAATTTATTAGGAGAATTTGATCAGTCTCAAACGAATTAAAAAAAATAAAATTTAGGATATAAATTTAAGAGAAGAAAATTATATTCTCAAAACTTAATTTTTATGATTCAATTTTTTTAAAATAATGAAATACTATAAATGAACAACATTTTTATACTACATTTGGTACATAAAAAATAATTGCTAATACATGAACACATTAAAATTTCTAAATACATGAATAGAAATAAATTTATCTATAATAACTCTAAATTCATATAGATCAAGATTCATCAATTCTAAATTAATGACAATGTTAATTAATTGAGAATTAATAACATGAAAATATATAACAAGGATTTTGTAGTATTTATTATATATTGAAAAACAAAAAGTGAGGTAATATTCAAATAATTAAATTGTAGTAGGATTAAAATCGTCCAAAAAATGATTCTTACTTGATGTGATATTTAATATATTATAGATAATGTTCTATCCCTTTTCTTCCAAGTACGTGGACTCTTTTATAGTCAACAATGACTTCTAGACATTTGAAATAACTTTTATAACTACTAAATGAATATTAATTTAATTTAGGAATGACAAATAGACTTTCCGACTTTAAAAACTTCAAAACACAATTAAAATTAAACGAAGATTTGACTGACTCCTTGACTATGACATTAACTCTTTGACCCATTAATTAAGACATTAATTAATTCTGCATCACAATTGCAACTAAGGAAAGTTCAGTGACCTCCAATTTATTTAAGAGGAAACTGCAATAGATGTCACTTTTTGACTTTGTATTTACAAAAATGTCACTTTTTAAAGTCTTTGCAAAATTGTCATTTTCGGACATTTTTGTCCCTGTACATAATTTAAATACCTGACATGTCCTTCATTAAATGAGATTTGACTAGATGAAAAATTGTACAAAAATTGTGTAAATGTCAGAGAATGAGTTGTCATTTTAAAAAGGCAAAAGTGAAAATGAAAATGAAAAATAAGAAAAACATAAGTCAATGAAAAAGTCAATAATGTTAGGTTTCAAATCATTTCCCCAAATAATCTCCAGCATTCTTTACTCTACGCCTCCATCCAACATCTTGCCGATCGGCAAAATAAAACCTCCAATAAGTTATTTTAAGCTTATTTCTTGATTTTCGAATACCATTTTAGTGCCTACTCATGTCCAAATGTCAATGGCTTAAAAGCAAAACCCTTCTTATTTCATTTTATGCAACTTATATGAACATTCTCTCACTAAAATCTTGAAGAAATTGACAGAGGAAAGCACATTCAGGGTAAAATTTATGTTCTTTTTGTGGGTTTATGACATTTTTATTTTTAAAATTTTACTAAAAATTCCTATTTTTTCCTTCATGGGTTTTTCTCCCTCTGTTACCCCTTCATGGGTTTTTGTGGATTGAAAAAGTTTGGTGTTAATGCCTTGAAAATGTTATTTATGTCATTCTGCATGTTATTCTTGTGTCCTCACATTATAACATATCAATTTATTTTCTATGGACATGTTTTTACCATGATATTTTCCATTGTTCCCTAGCATTTGACTGGGCATAATCTTGCCATCACTCGCTTAAAATAGGAAGCCAGATTTTTTTGTTTCCCATATATTTGTTTGGTTGAGTTTGTTATCATTGTCTCCAAGGGAGTTGGGATTGATCTTTTTTACTTTTACACTAGCAAATAAAGAAACAATTAGTTTAGGATTTTGTAAAGGGTTGGAATAAGTGGCATTTGGGAGGCAAGGTGAGGGCAAAGGTCCAACAAGGAGTTATTTTAGTCTCCTGGACTAATCAAGCCAGTGAAAATGATGATGCAGTCAATGTTGCAATAATAATCAATTTATGATCAGATGTGGAAGAAGATGAATCATAATTCAGATCTACAAATGGTTGACATGATAAATGAGTTGTGAACTTTGAGATATTTCTAAGCTTGGCCTCTTCAACCATGCCTGTAATTCCAGTAAAAATGTGTGTGTTCTCTTTGTGCTAGTGTATCTTTTGGACACTACATAGATGCATATCATCAGTTCTTGTGGTATCATGCAACTTGATTGCTGTCATTCCCGTGTTTGGGCCTTGCTTGATATTTAATGTAAATAATGGTTGCATGAATTTCTTTTTGTAATTGTATTTCCACGTAATATAGTTATCTCGAACCCATATGAAGTTTGGTAGATGCCAACATCCTGGGAAACAAGATATGAGATAGCAAAATAATTTAAAGTAGACAAAAACTTCTAGTTAGTGAATGGATAATATGTTAGGAATAGTGGACCCGACCAGACATTGTGCTTGAATGATAATTATAGGATTTTCTCACACGTGATTTCAGTTGCCTCATTTCTCTGTTGCTTTTGTAGGAGTATATCTAAATGCATGATTTGTGAACTTTGATATAACCATTTTTGGACTTCTATTGCTTAGATATGAGATGGCCTACTTTGGACTTCTGTTTCCATGAAAATAAGCACATTCTTAATGTTCTTTGTGGAAATCACATGCTTAATCTTATTCATTTCATATTCTCACCGTCAACATTTATTTCTTTAGTCTGGTCTATCTAATCATTTTGCTTTCACTTTTTTTTATTTTTTCCCTCTCCCAAGATCCTTTACTATAAACTAGCATTTTCAAACTAACTTTTCACTGGTTTTCTAACTTTTTTTAATGATGACGAGTTGCGAAGAGGCAAAAGTGACGTGTTAAAGAAGAGGTGGTATCTTTTCGATTTTGTAGAAGTAGCAGCTACTCCTCTTTCTAATAAAACATTTAACCTCTCTATAAAGGGATATTGGTTTCGGCATGTGATTGCAATTCTATTAGATGGGCCGCCCTCGCGATTTCTATCATGCATTCACCAAGAGACCTCAACTTGTTGTAAAACTAAAGCAGGTTGCATGTTATATATATGCACGTGGTTTGTTAATTTCCACAACTTATTTACATGATATATTTCATTGTATTGTCCTCTATGTTAAAATATTTGAAGTGAACTATTTAATTTGTTGGAATAAAAGTCTCGATAATTATGAATTCTCAACATATTAGTTATGTGACCCATCGTCGCTATGAACTGTCGTTCCCAATAGTTCGTCTCTGTTATTCTCGACAGATGACTAAATATCAACATATGAGTTAAGTTATCCGTCGATATGGACTGTCATTCTCGACAGTTAAATACAGTATTTCTTGACATAGGACAACTTCTCGATAAATCAGTTTGGCAGTCATTTGTCTACATGTCCAACTTTAGTTCATTCAAATATTACACGTTTTTTTTTGCTTTCTTACTGGTGTGTTTCACATTAACATGTACGAATTATTATGATATGATCTTTTTTTCTTTGTTGTTGTATTTTATTTTTGCAGATGAATTTTGAAATCCTCGTTCCCAAAAATGCGCGCTTACGCGCCTATATATATCAAAGGAGCAATTTCAAGTATGTGGAAACCGTATTAGAGAATTTTGATGCTCGACAGTGAGAAGATTTCAACAACTCGTACCTCGGGTTCCTGGCCGATGTACCAGACATACAATTCTCGACCCAATTAATCCAACAACTAGTATTTAGATCCATTCGTACTGATAAGATAAAGGAATTGTGGTTTAATGTACAAGGGCACCTGACAAGGTTTGGGCTGCAAGAGTATGTGATCGTGACGGGGTTAAAATGTGGGGTCGCCCCGGAAAGCGAGGTGTTTACTAAAGTCATGGAAAAAAGAAGACTCAAGGACAAATACTTCAAATCATTGGATAAGATTTCATGTGCCCAATTTGAAAATGCTTTTCTCCGACCGTCGACACCCTGAGCTGATCGATACAAGCTAGGCCTCACTATTCGGGAGAAAAGAGTGATCGTGACGAGTTAAGTGATGTTGACCGTGGGGATGGCAACGATGAACATACCCTTGCAAGGTACATGGGTGTATTTTCAACGCCT
The DNA here is from genome assembly GCA_903798345.1 of Fraxinus anomala. Classification (NCBI taxonomy): domain Eukaryota; kingdom Viridiplantae; phylum Streptophyta; class Magnoliopsida; order Lamiales; family Oleaceae; genus Fraxinus; species Fraxinus anomala. The sequence goes on from CAIGRN010076385.1 coordinate 20,595, forward strand.
TGAGCACCCAAACATAGTTCTCCTGTAAATGCACCATTGAGATCCTGACAATAAGCTGCAACCTCTAGAGCACCCATCTCTAGAGCAGAAGTAGAAGAATTATCGTTGGATCAACGAATCCTCATCGAAATGCAACTCCGAACAGTCAAACTCGAAATCATTCAACATCTGGACTCGGAATTTGCAAGACTAAAGGAGTTTATATCTACACGCGTGACCCCATCCGATTCTACCACCCCTGCAGCCGTGATGATGCATGTGAGCCCAGATTTCCTTAAAATGTACAGCAAGGTATGTACGTTAAGTGTTTAAAAGTTAGTCTTATCAAACATTGTGAATGATTTTATTAGTATACAAACTAGAAATCGATGACATGATTTGTTAATATTGCAAATGTTGTTTTGAACTAGATGGATTGGGCATCGACCCCAAGGTTCGTGCCCGAATGACCAGGAGGGTCTGTTGCCTAGAAAGAAGCAGGATGTGAATGGTACATATGTGGAGTATGAGGAATTCAAAAATTTTAAGACTCTAACCTTGTTGTCTAGTATACAAACTAGAAATTGATGACATGTTCGTTAATGTTGCAAATGTTATTTTGAACAAGATGGAGAAGGCATCAAGCCCGAAGTGTTCTGCCCGAAGAATGAGGAAGTTCCCTCAGGTTTTGACGTCAAGGGTACAGATGGTATGTTTTGTATTGGAGATGATATACTAAGTTGAATTTTATTTATATACTGTAAGAATATTGTGTTGAATATTAATGTTGAATATCTTCTCATGATTTAAATGCAGATGGTACAACAATGTTGGGTGATGCCATGGAGAAAACTACGCTACCCACTTGTAATGTTATGGTCCAACCTAAAGGTAAATTCACAAAAAAGGATTCATGATATTGATTTTAGGTAGCCGAGCAGATAACTAAATGTTGATAGGCTATGTTATATTAGTATTTTGCCTTTTGTGGATAACTAATTCAGCCCATACTACTTTTGCGTAGACGATGTCACGACATACCAGTGGCGACCACCTTACCCGTCGAAGGTAACAATGCAGTTAACACGAAGAGGCCACGATCGATACGACATCGCTTCCCTGCATTATCTACCAGGACTCCATACACCAAAAGAAGGAGGAAGAGAGTCAAGAATTAGTGTCCTAAAAATTTGTTTGCAACTTTTGAATGTACGGTGGATGTTGATATCTTTATGATATGTCAACTGTTAAATTTATCAGACATCATTAAGTCTATCGTTTCGTTTGTACGTGACATTCGTTAAGTCTGTCGTTTCTTATGTCAATTGTTGAATTTATCAGACATCGTTAACTCTGTGCTTTTAATGTTCTTCCTGATTCAGTATATAGTAAGTAGATCTTGAATAATACCTATTTAGTTATAGGACATAAGTATATTTCCCGATATTTCACTTCAGTATAACCACAATAATTCTTGACAGATGTTGTTATCCCAACGATGAGCTGTAGATACCAACGTTTTCTGTCAATTGGGAAAATGTTGCCTATGTTATCCATGTTTAAGCTGGGGTACTGTTTTGTTGTTTGAATGTCATAATGTAGTGAATCAACGTCTTTAAGAATCCTCATCGAATTCATGGTTGATGCATGATTTTTGCGAGTCATAGTTCATTGCCAATTGGTGCTTCAATTTGTTGAAATATGTAAAAATCCCAGAGGACCATACTACAATTAAGATACGAAGATACTAATGAAAATTGATTGCCAACAACTGTAGTCAGGAATTTCTAAGAGAAAATGGTACACACTCATTAAGATTTACAATTGTCATAAACTATGAACAAAGTTTAGCTCATAAAAGTACAAGTAGACCTTAAACCACCAATTGTCTGTCAAATTAAGTTTGAGTTGTGACTTGGTGGTTGGATAGTAAATCACCATAGTTGCTTCCCTCCAAGAAGTTCATTATAAATAACATGGCATCACTTCATTATGAGTTACACTTAAACACTTCATAAGCTTTGTGACACTGCATACTACTTACATACACAAAAAATTTCACCCATCTTGTTTCATTCTCCATAATAGGTTCGTCCACGGGAAACAACGAACCGTTCAACTTGAATGAGCCTCTGCCAATACCCGGTTCGTCCCATTATTTCTCATCATAATTTCATCGGACGATGATGAAGTCAACCCTCGGAATGGTAGGAAAGCCATTTTCGTTGTTTCTTTTCCCAACCTTAACGAAGTTGCAAGTGAAGCACCGCAGACACCAAAGAGAGTGGTCGATGAAGGGTTCCAGTTCACAGAATGGTACGAAGATAAATTCAATGATGATGAGTGGTTGACAAACGTTTCAGCTCCTGAGATAATTGTCATAAGCTCCGATGATTCTGATGAAGACAGTGGGGGAGAAAGTTCAAATGTCGACAACGAAAGAGGTGGGTTGTAATTGCATATGGTTGTGTACAAAATGAAAAATCTGCTCGCTCCAAATACCCGTACGATCTTGCACTTACCCTATGAATTTGTCCCATAAGTCTTTCGAACTCTTTGATCCGATAAGTTGTAGCAGCTCGTTTGAATAGAAATATTGAACTCGCGTTGTTGTATTAAGTTCTTTTTCATATGCCACATACAACATCCGTGGTGAGACAACATAAATAAGTGAGTAATGGCTTTTTCAATGTTGGTTTTCCTGTTCGAAACAAATACAAGTTCATCTAAATCGCCAATAAGATCTTTCAAGTTTGACAGAAACCACATCCAAGATTTATTTGTTTCCGCATCCACGACCCCCCATGCTAAGGGATAAATTTGTTTGTTGGCATCTTGGGTAGTTGCCAGTAGAAGAATACCTTTGTATGAACCTTTCAAGTGACTACCGTCAACACAAATAATGGACCTCAAGTACTGTATGTAACCACAAATGCTTGCACCAAAAGCTAGGAAGAAGTAATGGAACTTATTATGAAAATCAACTTCGATGTGGATTACCGTCCCCGAGTTACCCTCTCCTAGAACGTAACAATATGAAGATAGTTTTTGAAAACTATCATCTGGTGTACCATGTAGCAAATGTAAAGCAGCCACCTTCTCCCTACGTGCTTTGTTGTAACTGATTTCGACACAGAACTTACGTTCCATGTCACGTACAATAGTAGTAGAGTCATACGATCGGTATGGATTATCCAATTTTCTCAAAATATGCTCGGCAATAATAGAACTAGTGGTATGTCGATGTGCATTGGGACGAAAATCTAAGGTACGTGTGTGCACATTGTTGAATTTACGGATCATGAAGTTTGCAGAATTTTTCACAGTCGAAGCACGTAGCATCCACATGCAATTATCGTCAACGCATACAACAATTAGCATTTTCATGCTTGACACGCTGACCTTAAATTGGAACTTGTCTTGCAAAGTAAGTACACGAATTTTCGAGTACAACTCTTTCTTGTTGAAGAATATTTGCCTTTTGGCAAGAACGGATATATTCACTCTTGTAATCCATTCGTATCTGTCCAAAGTCTTAGATTGTGAGGACAATTGCTCATCAACATCAGCAATGTTAGCAGCCTATGTACCATGTAATAGGTTGTCCAAGTTCTCATCTAAAGGTATAGTCCCAATATCAAAAATTGGAGTTTCTCGTGCATTATTGTTTGAGACACTATGCTGATGATTGAGCTCCTCATGTTGTACATTTTGGTGAACATCCGCTACGACAAACAACGATATTGACAATTTGTATCCTTCCACATGCCAACACTTGGGAGCTCAGTTTTCGAAACAGTAACGTAGATGGCAGTTTCATTATGAACTGATATGTACCAATTTAAGTCTTCATCTTCGCGTATTTCGGCCGGAGGTATATTCAAGTTCGAGACTTTGAACTTCAATTCAATTTCAGTGTGAGGATCGAGAATACCGAGTTTTTCCTTCAACCGTGAAGCAAGTCCTGCTACCATAATATTTGTCGGCACTAAAATAGAAGTGGTTTTGTCCCCTCTCCACAGATCAAGAATACCAAGTTTGTCCTTTAATCGTAGCACGAGTCTAGTTATGGTAATACTTGTCGGCACTAAAATGGAAGTGATTTTGTCCCCTCCCCACTTCCATTCGTCATCTATATGAACAAACTATCCCCCCATACGACATGATGAATCTCAAATGATTACTCATACTTGAAATGTTGGGATTGCAATGGTAAGAATTTCGCACAATAAATATATCTACATTTAATAATATAACTGTAGAACTTTCGAATATTAAAATCCATAGAGAAGCAAAAGATGAAATCAAGGATGTGTCAACAATTTTCAAATGTCAAATCGGACAGTTAAATTGTCTATCCCGACAGTTCAGAAATGTCAGGTTAGACAGTTCACATGTCTAAATCGATTGTTTCAACATAACTATTTAACAGATGAACTGTAAGAACTATCGAAAAACTTGAAAATATGTATTTGGTACCTTTGAAAAATTTATTGAAAATATTAATGGTGATATTCAATTTTCAACTACAACATGAAAACATCTTCCCATTAATAAATAGCTCAATACTTCATTAAATATGGAAT
>CAIGRN010076399.1:0-19638 GCA_903798345.1 Fraxinus anomala
AACTAAAGCTTTAGTTCTTAATGTACTTATGGGACCAAACTAAAAATTGAATTATTTTCTTATTGTAAAACCTAATCTCAAGCGTCGAAACTGGTCTAATGCAACCAAATAGAAATTCAAGCTACTTAAGTAACCATTTTTTTTCCTTCCTTATTGATAGGTCACTTTATTTTTTTTGGCTTTTCAAGTCTTACAGTTTAAGTAGTCATAAGCCATTGATATAGTGAAATGTGTGAATAAGAAATAAGCAGTATTTTGGATCCTAAGCAGTATTTTGGATCCTAAGTCATATAAAATGTGTGAATAAAAAATATCTTCGATCAACTTAAATAAAATTTAAAATTTACCAAAACATGCACCCAAGTTCTATGTCTTAATTGCACACACTAGGTACTACCATTCCAATTTTCAAATTTAAAAATAGTATAACAATTAAAAATAAAGTTTTGAGTTTTTTCGGATTTGGATTTGGAATCGAGAGTTGAACCAAGACTGATTGATTCTCGTGAGACTACTATTCCAAATTTCAATTTTAAAAACTATATAAAAATTAAAATCAAATTCAGTTTCTCGATTTTGAATTTGGAATCGAGATTTGGACCAAGATTGATTGATTCTAGTTCTTAATACGCAAAATCAATTATGCTGGTTGTATAGGCCCATTTTTACAGGCAATATTTTAAGAGGAAATTACACCCACACAAGTATTTAAAATTTACAATTCAAAAATTAGGTTTAGAGTTTATTTATACAAAAATCAGGTATGTCATTTTCATTATTAAATATTTCTATCTAAATTATATTTATCCAAACCCTAAAAATCAAAAAATCATCTCTTGCCTCTCATCTCTCGCCTCTCTCTCTTCTCCCTCAAAATCATCTCTCGCCTCTCTTATCTCTCGAAATCTGGCACCATCGCCGCCTCTCTTCTCCCTCAAATCGTCGCACCACCACAATCCTTTCCACAATTTTTTTCTTCTTCACATTGCTCACTAGTGTCTCGTCGGTGTGAGCACTACAGACGACACCGCACCGCGAGCAACAATATGAGGTTGTGAGGTTGTGTTGTGCATTTGTTGCGTGCGGCGAGTTGGCGGTGGGTGAGGTGGTGAGTTTTTTTTTGTTCTGTTGTTGGATGTGTTTTTCATTTTCCCCAAACCTGTTCTCTCTCTCGCTATTCTCCTCGCTCTCGTCATGGTTACTGCGGCGGATTGTGGATCTGAAGGTGGTGGCGGTGGCGGCGGCGGTGGAGTTGGGCGTGTTGTTGTATATGTGTGCTGTGTGTTTTGTGTGTTATGTGTTGTTGTGGCGACTGGTGGTGGCAATGTGGTGCGATGGAGGTGTGTGTTGCAGTGCAGTGATGGTGTTTGACGGCGGTGCTGTGTGCGGTGTTGTAACGGTGGTCGTGGGTGGGATGAGATGTACGTGGTGTCTGTAACCAATTATTTGGTTGATTGTGACCAATAATTGGTTAATTTTTGACAAATTAATAATTTGCGATCTAAAAATTGTGACTATGATCAATAAATATGCGTGTGGTGGCGGATCTGGTTGTGGTGGTGAGGTGTTGGTTTTGATTTTTGTTGGTGGAGTGGTGGTGGTGGTTTCCATATTTTGGTGGTGTTGGGAGTTTGGGTTGATTTTTGTTGATGGTGTATGTGGAGTTGTTGGCAGTGGCTGTGAAGGTTGGTGATGATAGGGGTGGTCATGGCGGTGGTGTGCTGGTTGTACGTTGGATGCGCATGGGGTGGGGGTGTTTGTGACCAATTATTTGAGATTGTGACCAATGTTCGTGGTGGTGGTCGTGGTGTGGCATCACGATTTGGGGATTTTTTTAGGGGGTTGGTGGTTGCGGTATAGTTGAGATGAAGATAGATGAGATGGTAGTTGTGGTGATGGCTATGATGGAGATGGTGGTGGCGGTGGTTGTGGATTGGTGGTGATTGCAGTGACAGTTTTGGTGGTAGTGGCGGCGGTGATGGTTTATGTGGTGTTGGTGTTGACGGCGTTTCGGTGGTGTTGACGGTGGAGACAACGGTGGTGTCGTGTTGGTGGTGGTCACAAATGATTTGTTAATTGTGACCAATAAATTGGTTGGTGTGTGACCAATAAAGAATAACTGTGACCAATAAATATTGTGTGACCTACAAATTTATTAATTTATGACCAATAAAAGTAATATGTGATCTATAATTTGATGTTTTGTGACCATAAAATAAATTATGTGACTTATAAATTTTGTAATTTGTGACCGATGAACAAATTATAAGTTTTAAAATTTTAATTTATGACCAATAAACTAATTGTGACCTTTATATATTTATTAATAAAATATATAATTTATTAATTTAATCATAAATAAATTTTAATGAAAACCTGATTTTGAAATTTAAAACCTATATCCTTAATTTTGAAATAGTGTTTACTAAAAATTTGATTTATGTATTGTTCTCATATTTTAATAGACCACATGGCAACTCTTAACAAAACAAAAATGAAAGAAATGAGGGAAATAGCAAAAAATGCAATTGAACCACGACCCTACTTTACCCCAAAAATTGGAAAACCCTGAAACCTCATTCCCTCATCCCCAATTGCGACCATATCTTCCAACGATGAGTTCGAAAATTGGCGAGACAAATTCGACAACGACATACCGGTCATCTTCTCCACCTCCGGCTAACCCATGTGAGCCACACTATTTTGGGTTTATTTAGGATTGTGGATTTGTAATTTTCCATTATATGCTGCTTTGAAGTCCATGATTCTCCACTACCTTATTGTAGCCATGATTCTTCAATTCCTAATACAGGCTGCATGTATTGAAATGTTACACAATTTTTATTTGAACTTTCTCTATGCATTCATCTTATATCAGTACTTTGGTGAATATTTTTCAAGTTAATGTTACAATTGATCATGGAATTATTCACCTAGCTGCATCCTTCAAACCTTCTCAAAGATCATCGAGAACCCCGGGAGCTTGTTAATGTAGACAAAGATTTAGACTGAAGAGGTGTAGGGATTGCTCTTAGACAAAATTCGGCTAAGTTTCAAGCAACATGAAGAACTTTTGGTAATGTTTTGTTATCATCCAGTGAAAGAAAGCAAGTTTTTTTTTGTTTTTGATTGTAACTTTAAAACGAGTAATTGGTTTATTTACCATAGAGATTCTAGTTCCATGAGCTTTTGTCTGTAAAAACACATGTGAACCACGCCATGGTAGTATAGCTCGATTGGAATAGAATTAGATCGAATTGACCTATTTGATTAATGAGTAATGCTATTTATCATCATGATGATGGAATATCGGTGATGTGACAATCCATCATCTCTCAAATTTCTCTCTCTTCTCCACTTCTTTTTCATAAAAATTGAACTGTTCAATCCAATTATTTCACATAAACTGCCACATTAAATATCATTATTCTTGAAAGATACCTAATTAGCGTGGTACTTTTGTCAACTTGTCCCACCAAAAAAAAAAAAAGTTTTAGCCCATGTTCGACCTTCATTAAATTATAATTCATTTATCTCTTCTTATCACTCACACATTTTCTAATATAATAATATTACACGTAAATTTTAAAATTTACTTCTTTTTCTAATCACGTATTTTTCAAAAAATTATTACTTCTCTTATTATAATATGAAATAATGGAGCCAAACTGGTGCTTAAAAACTAACTACTAAGGGTCTGTTCTCTTTGCCATTTTCAATCAGTTTTCTGTTTTCGATTTTTCAAAACAGTGAAAACTCGTTCTCTTTTCTATTTTCGAAAACGCGTTTTTGAAAACAAGTGTAAAATTTACAAAGTAAACCAAAAACGACAAATTTGTCGTTTTGGGTATTTTCAATTATAACTTGGTCAAATTTTTCAAAACGTTTTTTAATTGTTTTCAGTTACTATCACCCCCAACCACCACTATTGCCGACTGAAAAACCCTACCAATCATCGCCGCTCCAACATCACCCAACTACCGCCATAGTCACAACATTACCTCAACCAACACCACCGTTGCCAGAACCACCACCACAAAAATCGCCACCACACAATACCCCACCACCACACAACCGTCAAATCACCAACCACATCTACCACCACAAAAATCGTCACCACACGATGCCACCACCATCATAACACCAACCACCATCATCATCACCAACTACAGCCACCACCACTACAAATTTTCAGTTTTCAATCTTAAGTTCACCCATAAAATCAGCGAGATGTGGTTGAAATTTGGCTTGACCCATGATTGGATCAGGTGCGCCGAGGGAGAGGAAGGCGACCTATGTGGTTGGATTAATTGTTGCTTGGACTAAATTGAAGGTTGTTTCCGAGTCGCTCGGAGGTGGGCAGTCGACCGGTGGTGGTTTGTGATGAAGTCGGTGGCTGGAGGATGGGGTTTCGACAGGTTAAAGAGAGAGAGAGAGAGAGAATTCAATGCGATGAAGTGGGTGGCTCGAGGATGTGGTTTTGACTGGCTAAGGAGAGAGAGAGAGAGAGAGAGAGAGAGAGAGAATTCAGGGGAGAAAGTAAATGCATTTTTAGATTTTTTATTTTTCAAAATATTTTTTAAAAATGGTAAAAAAAATATGTTTTCAACAATCTCAAAATGGACACTCAAAATATAAAATTCAAATTGAATTAAAAAAAACACAAAAAATTGAAACACGAAAAGAATAGTACCGAATTTACTTTAAACTTGATTATGCTTTTCACTGTACACTATTACATTCGGTCAGATCCAAAATCCAGCGTGTCCAAAGTAAAATTCTTCTAAGCTCCTGTTTGAGCCACATTATTTTTTTATTATCATTTTTCTATTTATTTTTAACTACACATTTTTCAATAAAATAATATTTTCCATCATATCAATAACTTTTCCTTCTTTTTCAATCATATATTCTCTATTAATCTACTATTTCAAAATGCATTCTTCCAAAATAACGTGATTTAAACACAATCTAAAATTTATACTTCCACTCCATCTCCAAAATCCACGTACACCATATTAACGTGTGACCACACCGATTTGACCCCTTTCGACAAACATTCGCTAGGGCACACAGAAAAATCACGGCGTGAAACCACAGAGGGAGAAAAAGGATGGGGTCACGAGACAAGGACCAAACGACGTCGCACCATCCACTGCTGAGCAGCCTCGTTATACGTCCCACGGACAGCGTTGGCGGAGGAGTTGCCACCGGTGGCGGTGGTGCTGGCAGCGACTACGAACCAGGCGAGGTGCGTCGTGATCCGCTTCCGTACTCTCGTTCCGATCGATACGCCTCCGATGACCGTGGTTTGTTTCTCTCCTTCTATTATTACTTGATTTTGCTTAATTTGTTAGGATTTTTTCTTAACCGGGTGATTTCCAGAAGCCTAACCCTTTTTTTCTTATCCTTTTTAACCCTTATTCTGTTGTGTTTGTTTAGGGATTCGATATAACCTGATTAGTATAGATTATTATTATTATTATTATTATTATTATTATTATTATTATTATTATTATGTTTGATTCGTTAGTGATAGTAATTTTTGTCGTAATATGCAAGTACCATAGTTGTGGAATTTTGAAACAATTGAAAATAAATTAAGCGCTCTATGTTTCAATTTGGGGCTTTATTGAGTTAATACGTTGTCTTAGGATTTGTGCCCGAGCTTGATGAGTTCAAGAGCTACTGAGGAATATGCGAGCTACTCAAGCTTGATCACAAATTCAAGTCTGTAGCTCCATTCAAACTCGAGCAAAAAACTTCTACTTCCCAGCGTTTTCTCATCTAAGATAAATAAACAAGCTTGAGTTTGCTTTTAGAAGATGTGGACTACTGATCTCTCTGGGAATACACCATATTTCTTTATTGATCTCTTGAAATAGTATTGTTATACAATGCTTATCAGGCAGTTTTGGTGATTTTACCAATTATGTGTGTTATTGTCTTTGTTATATTAAGAAGAAATCTGTTGACTTCTCAACATTATAAGAGTTCAATGTTGGTGCCCTTTATATTGAATTGCATTTATTTTACTTGAAAATCTTTTGGATTAAAATGGCAAATAAATGTTGTTTCATGGGAATCTTATCCATGATAATGCTTGCGTGCAGCATTCAAAATGCGTAATCGGGTAATGAGGCATCTCGAGGGCGTGTTGATGCGTAAGCCTCACCGTCAGCCAAAAATGTAAAAATTATTAAAATACAAAATAAGTTCATAATACATCATAAACAATCTTCAAAATTCAAAATAGAATGATTCAAAGTGTGCAAACAACAAAGAAAAATATGTAAAGATGCTATTTTAATTGGTGGGGCAGGGGACTATTCCCAAAGTGGGTCAATAAGAAACAAATTGTTTTTAATGATTTTCTGGGCAATGGGGCTATTCTCAAAATGGCTGAATCAAATTTTTTACTTGAGGCGGTTCTGTGAGGCATGTGCCTCACACAATTGCCTTATGATCAGCGCCTTAAGGCTTTTTTGCACGTCTCACTCTGTTGCTGGCCTTAAGGCGAGTTTCAATTTGGTTTTAAGACAATGCTTGCCTGTGCTATTTCAGAAAGAAAGTATCTGATTGTCATTGTTTTGCCACTGAATTGTATAGCTTATGGAAAAATATGTTTTTGATTTGTGGCTAAATTATTGTCGTTACGTTGAATTCCGAAACTTAAGATGATAATTTTCTAGGATCTGGACATCTCTGTCATCTGCAGTCACCTATTACATATTTAGGCTAAAATGCATTTAATTAAATTTAATGCTATTATGAGTAAATAAGCACACATTAACACGTTTATGTCTTTTTGATACTGCATTCTTTTATGAGTTTCTTATTCCTCTTTGATATCCTGTAAATTATAGCATTTAATTGAAATTTTACGAGTCCGTGAATATTTTTGGAGCAATTAATGTCAACTAATGACATTTGCTTTGACCTACTTTATATGTAAAGCAGTCTGTTTCCTCATTTTCAAGGATCGGTGCTTGCAACCTTCTTTGCCAGTGCCTTGTGTTGTGCATCAAAGCAATGTCGCTTATGGACTATTGAGTGGTGAATGAATTTTGCTGTTGTTATTTTCTGCCATGAATGTTGACTGGTGCAAGAACTTGGGTCTTGAGGAAGGCATGTTGGTGTGGGTTTTAAATGATAAAATGACTGGCAAATGATTTTTGAACTAATGGTATTTCTTCGTTGCGAAGCCACCTGGCTTTGTTGCCAAGCCATGTGTTTATACAAATATGTATGAAGCTCTAAGGTTATGGTGAATGTGGTATATGTTGTTTTCTTTTCATGGGATTAAGCTTTGACCAGCCATGCATCTCATTTGGAAGTAAGGTGTGCTGTTCATGTAAAAGTTTTCATAGAAGACGTGCTGTTTGGTTTAAGCACTCAGATACAACCAATAGTAAATCCGACAGTTGTTAAAATCTCTGGTAAGTTGGGGAACTATCTAAAGATGATGGGTTAGGAATGCAATTGCCACATAAAAGCAGATGCTGGCTGCTGATTGTATCTGATTTGAGTTGGATTCTTAGTATTGGAAATGCTGTTCCTTGAAATTCAGGTTAGAAAATTTCTAGTCTGATGAAGTTTGGGTTTGGAAATCTTAAAATGTTTGAATGATTAACTGTGGATTAATTGGACTATTTAAATGCAAAATTTATGTGAGAGCAGACAGAACCGTTACTTCATGGATCACATTATTTTGTACAGTATCTTCTGGATTGACTTAGATTCTGAATTGTACATGGCAAATGGAAACATGTATCTGTTGGCATCTTGGCAAAGATTGGTTATATGGGCATCAAGCAGATATTTCTTACATTTTGTTATTAATGTTTGGTACGATTTTGTTATCTGTTTTGGGTATGCATGGTTGAATCTCACTTTGGGTATCCTTGACCAAGGTTCTTGGATTTAAATAATTTGGAATGCTATCAACGGTGTGCCTTTGAATGATCATGTGTAAACTCTGTTTCTGCAATTGGAATAGTGAACGAAGTTTCCATCTGAATGTCACCCTGGTGTATAACCAAGTATTGGCTTGGTCATCATCAGTGAGTTCTGGCTATATATTGCAGGGGTGTCTAGAGATTACTAATTTGTAGTGCTTAATGGTTGTCATATTTGATTGTACCATCCAATTTAGCAAAACTTAAATTGTTTTTGACCCAAGGATCTTGAATCCTGATCTTCTGAGTTGTGGATAATTACAGTGTTTCTTGTTTGGTTCAGTATTTTACTGGTAACATCAAGACATACTTGGGAAGCGACTTCAAGGGAAGTTATTGGCTGGTTTTTACGCTCTTCTACACTAGTGTCTTATTTCTATAGTATTTTTGACGAGGAGATGCTCCCAGTTGTGGTAACTGTTTCTTGACGTACTTCAATTTGTCCTTTGCTTTTCTTGGGTTGCACATTGGCTTGTATAGGACACTGTTCTTAGGTGACTTGTACTCACATGATTGGGTGTTTATAGCTTTGGGCTTCACTGGCTTTTTTCAGGTTATAGAATGCGTGCAGGCTCTATTTCACCTGTGCGGCGTAGGGAAGCAGATCATCGCTATAGTCCTGGTTTTGATCATTCTGGTGGTCCACCACGTGGTCGTGGATTTGGAAATGGGAGAGATCTTGGCAGATATCGGGACCACTCCCCTCCTTATGGCCGTGGGAGGGGTGGTGGCAGGTTTGGTAGGGTGCATGATCGGCCTGGATATGGTCCAGGACCTTTCAGAGGTGAAGGTTTGACAAGAAATAATCCTAATGTTCGCCCAAGAGAAGGAGATTGGGTTTGCCCAGATCCCTCGTAAGTCCTTCCCTTTCTCATTTTGCTCTGTATGTACTTGTTTACCCTTGCCTTTCGACTTGATCTTTCTGGGATTTTTCTTAATATGCTTTTGTCTTGACAAATTATCACGCTTGAGCTAAAATCCTTTTGCATTTTCTGTTGGAAGATATGTCTGCAGATTCATTTAATCCAATATTAATTTGGAGCATTACACTTGCTCATGGAAATAAGTTTCTTTTAAAGATGTCGTGGAGCTGTGTGCACACATTTGCATATATTGTATCCCTCAAGTTATCATACATTTTCTCCAATTACCCCCGCTTGCACTGACAAAATTAAAATAAAAATACAATTAGAATTAAAAAAATAAATAAATCTGCTGGCCATAAACGATCTGCATTTATGATTTGCTATTATGCAACTAGTCTTTCTTTAGCATGAAGTACCTTTTTGTTCAAGAGGACCATTTTCAGCGTGTGCTTGGTGGGAGGAGGGAATTTCTCCAGCATTTATTCACAGCTGTGTTCATATTGAGTTAAAACTGGGGGAGGCAAAATGAAACAGAAACTTTTTCTTAGCATTTGAGATGTGGTGATAGGGAAATGGAACTATGTGGTTTTGTACTAGTGCAATTCTTTCATATTCGGTTTTTCTAATATTAGCAACCTACTTTCTTGTGTCTAAAGCAGTTTATTTGATGTCCCAGATGTAAAAACTTGAATTTTGCTAGACGTGAGCACTGCAACAACTGCAACAGGTTTCGTTATGCACCCGCTGGGAGTCCTAGGAGAGGTTATCCCGGTCCCCCGCTACCCGCTCGTCGTTTTCCTGGTCCTCCAATAGATCCTTCTCCGGGAAGGATCATGAATGGCTATAGGTCACCTCCTCGTGGTTGGGCCAGAGACGGTCCTAGAGATTTAAGAGCTGCTGCCCCTCCCAGAAATGTAGGCAGATTCCCTGAGCCTCCAATCCGTAGAGATGAACCGGATTTCCCTGTAAATGACTTCAGGGATAGATACAGGTTCGATAGACAAGTACCACTAGATTTGGACCCTAGAGCTCGTGGAAGGGATAGCTTCATTAATGAGAGGAGAGGGGGATATGAGAGGCGACCACTTTCTCCACCTCCAGCAGCACCTGCTCGTGGCCAATGGGCTCGAGATATTAGGGAAAGAAGCAGGTCTCCTGTTAGAGGTGGGCCACCACCTAAAGATTACCACCGCGATGTATTCATGGATCGGGGCCGAGATGATCGGCGTGGAATGGGACGGGAGGCATTTTAGCTGGTGGTACCAAAGCCTTACAGATAACCTGTATGTTGCGATTTTTAGAGAGGGATGTTGCACAATTACTATTTATTTATTTTCTCTTTGCTTTAAGTTGCATGTACTTTGTGTTGAGAGTTAACTACGAATCATGTAATGTTAACATCTTGATTACTGCTTAGTATGTTCACGGAGGATCAAAATTTTTGCTCTGCAGTTTTTTGCTTGTTAGTCCAGGCTGTTATTTAACTCTTGTTTGAGCCCCATTTTTGGTTTAAAATGGGTTTTGAAATAGTGTCTTTTTGAAAAATTTGTGGTAATGGAAAGTTTTTGATTTACGTATGAAATTATTTTATAAGAGAATGTGCGATTGAAAATGAGTTTCGAAAAAATGTGCTTTGAAAAAAAATGGAGCCCAACCATAGGCTTAATATCGTTAGGCGATGAGACATGGTTGTCAATGACTTCATTTTCACTCTTGATTCATTGTTATCTCAAATCCTTGGAAAAAGGGCAATTCTTGAATTTGATTGGTTACTTGTGAATAGAGCATATTTATTTAAAGATCGAGCAGAACGGTAAAGAAAGGATGGTGTATTAAGTCCTGTCTGATGGCCTTGTTTTTTTTTTTTTTTTTTTTTTTTTTCATCTTTTTCGTATTTTAATTTAAAATTAATATTATTAACTTAGAAAAAAAAAAAATCTTCTTTTCGAACAAAGTGATTAATTCGTTAAGAGTATTAAGAAATACGTTAATTAGTATTTGTACACACTCGCGTTATAAGGAAAAGAATTGCTTGAAATTACACCATTTCCTCCTTGCGTAAATTACCCTTTCTCTCTCTCTCTTCACAATCAATCCATCCCCATAAATTTATAAGGGTTTTCTCGTTGCAATTATTTATTGATTATTGCAATTACTGAAAATCTTTAAGGTTCATCATCTTTAATCAATTAACAATGGACGCTCAGAGGGCTTTGCTTGATGAACTCATGGGTGCAGGTTAGCAGCAATTAAACCCTAATTTCGGAAAGTTCAATCTTTCAATTTATATTTCAATTATGTAATTTGCACTTCCCATAGCCCAACCAACTATTGAAAAAACAAGAGTTGTGCATGGCTGCATAAAGTTAAGCACTGGAATTGTTACTGGGAAGCGAATGTTTAATATTATTCCCCAAATTTCTGATTTTGGATTTCCAAAGTTTAAATTTTTTGGCTATGCGATTTACTATCCGAAATGAGCCCCCCCTTTTTTTTTAATTCAATACACGCACTTATATAAGTGTAAATTTTCTAAAACCAATTTCTCTTTGAATCTTACTAATTTTTGTGATTTTTGAATTTGATGCTTCATAAAATTTCTTTTCTTGTTGTGGCAGCACGAAATTTAACTGAAGAAGAGAGGAAGGGGTACAAAGAAATTAGATGGGACGATAAGGAAGTTTGTGGATGCTATATGGTTCGATTCTGTCCCCATGATTTGTTTGTCAACACTCGAAGTGATCTAGGTAATCTCTTCATTCATTAATCTTCACAGCACTTCTAACATTTGATGTTAAACTAGTCAGAAAGTTCACTTTAAAATATATCTTTCCATTTATAAGAATGTGCTAATGCTTTAAGGGCTCGGCAAAATATGAAAGAAAATTAACATAGTTGATCCCCTGAAGAATGTAATCTCTTTTTATATTTACTTATTTTAAACGAATGATGTATTCACCTTGTCTTTTCAACATGCCAATTTGTTCATTCCTGTACACCTATATTTTTGCTTATGAGTTATCTTTGTTGCGTTCATTTTGCATCAGGAGTGTGCCCAAAAATTCACGATCCGAAGTTGAAGGAAAGGTAATTTATAATAATAATTTTATTCACAGTTATATTATCAATGTCTTGAAATGTGATTGCAGCTTCCTTGTTTATGTTTCTATTTTCGAACTCTTCTCTAGCTTGGTATGGTCTTTATCATGTATGATTGTGAGCTTACGATGGAGATAAAGCTATTCATTGAATAGAGATTAGCATTCCGTCTTCTTTGATTGTTTTGCATTAAACGCAAACTAAATCAATTAGAGATTCAATGTGGCTGTCCCCTTGGGAATGCCTTTGATCTTCAATAATAGAACCGAGTTTTCTTTTGGTCTCATAACATAGAAAACATTATAAAGGCATGTTCTACTAGAATTTATTAAATCTACAACTTGGAAACTATTGGAACATCTAGGAAAGATACACCTTTTGGGATCTGTTTTACTTTCATTTATTATTATTATTATTTTTTCTGACATTCTGGTGAACACTAACCGTTGGGAGGCATATACTGTTTTATTTGTATTTCTCATTCATTATTCCTCAATGAGCTGTGTGCTTTTCCTCTCATAAATGTTGAACACGTGCAAGAATTTGATTTTAACAGTAAGATTTGATGGCAGATTCTTGTCCTACTATGTTGAGTAGCCATCACTTCTGATTTGAGCTATCACAGAGTGTATTTCTATCCCGATTGAGGGTCATTTTATGTAGCTAAGATAATGAACCTTTGTTATGAAATATAGACTATTAATCAGTCTATTATTAAGGATAGATGCTTCGGGTCTCCATGTAGGATCATGCATCTATCTGGCTTCTGTAAAATTAAGATATTATGTATTATGCATGTTCTTCCATGTCTCTGGCAAAAATTATTACTACTACCCTGTTGCTAAATTATTTGAACTCTTAATTTTCACCTTACAATGACTAGTTTTATGTGACTCTTTTTGTGTCCTCTCTTTTATTTAAATATTATAAATATGTTCGAATAATTTTCAGTAATAACCCCACATCCCCAGTTTCAAACACTTATCTAGGATATTCAACAATATAATGGTCATTTTTTTGACACTTTTTCTAGTATTATCTTGCATCCTACCTAAAAAAGTTGGCACAAGAACCATTGTCCATAATGAATTTTCTGCTAGTCTCTGAGATGCTTTTGTCATCTAATTTGCTTTGCTGTCATAAATATGAGCTAACCTCACAGTTGTAATGAGATTAAGCTGTGTATCTCTTTAGTTTTGAGAAGTCCCCCAGGCACGATTCGTATGTTTCCAAGTTTGAAGCAGAGCTAGCTCACTTCTGTGAGAAGTTGGTATGTATTTGTCTTTAAGAATTCTGAAGTCCAAATCCTCGAGTACATATACTCCTTGATTTCTATGTTTGATCATACTTGTTTTTCTATTTCAGGTTTCAGATTTGGATAGAAAAGTTAGGCGTGGCCGGGAGCGTCTTGCTCAAGAGGTTGAAGTTCCCTCTCCCCCACCGATGTCAGCTGAAAAAACTGAGCAGATGTCTGTTCTGGAAGAAAAGATAAAGAACCTGCTGGAACAAGTTGAGTCTCTTGGTGAAGCAGGGAAGGTTGATGAAGCTGAGGCACTCATGAGAAAGGTGATGCTTTATGTTTAGAAAATGATGTATACCCTTATTAAATGTATCCTAAAATTCTGAGTTTATAAATGTGCATCGATAACTTTGATACGCTTTTCAGGTGGAATTGCTAAACGCTGAGAAGACAGCCTTGACACAACCACAGCAGGATAAATTATCCATGATTGCACAGGAGAAAAAAATGGCTTTATGTGAAATATGTGGTTCTTTTTTAATAGCAAATGATGCTGCTGAGAGAACTCAGTCTCATGTTACCGGCAAGCAACATATGGGTTATGGCATGGTCCGGGACTTTCTCACAGAATACAAGGTAATTATTATGCTGATGGATAATTTATTTGGGTATAGGATTATTATGCAAAAGGTTCCATTTGTATTGTGATTATTGTTGCAAAATATCATAATATTGTGACTGTTGTTATTATATTGTATGTGACTTGTGAATTGAATACCATTATCAGACAGCTAAGGAAAAGGCAAGGGAAGAAGAAAGATTAGCTCAGGAAAGAGAAGCTGCAGAGCAGAGGAAGCTAAGGGAAAGGGAACATGAGAGGAAACATGGAAGAAGTGACTCTCCTGACAGGTACAGGTACCGCCATAGGGATTTTGACAGGGAGAGGGACCGATATCGAGAACGCGACCATGACCGTGAAAGGTCTCATGAAAGGAATGGCAGAGGAAGCCGAGAGAGGGTAAGAGGATCAGATTTAAAGCATAGCAATGCGAGGGACGGAAGAGAAGGAAGTAGGGATAGATACCGTGATAGAAGTAGGTCACGATCTCCCGTCAGGCATGGTCAAAGGAGGTCATCTAGGAGTCCAGTTCGCTCAAAATAGGGATTATGTAGATTATGCCTGGACTTTGATTTCTGAAGAGGTAGACATTTTTATACTCACCAAGTTTTATGTATGTGTGTTTTGAAGTCTTAAGCTATCATTACGAGTAAAATTGTTTTTTGTTCTCACAGCTCTATTTAGACTTAAACATCGCCCTACCATCAATATAATTACAGGAGAAAAGGTTGAGGTAGGTATCAATTCATTGTTGTGACTTATCTGTTTGCATTTTGGTTTATTGTTTGTTCAATGCATCACAATTGAATGGATCATACTGCTATTCATGGAGAATATATGTATTTCCGAACCTCGAGGTAACAAACAATTTATTTCGTCATCTTCAAAATTTTATTAAGACCAATTTGGTTGTCCTCTTTTGGTTCATTCAGATGCTCCGGTGCAATATTGGATTACAATATCTTTGGTAACTGCTCACAGAAGGAAATTCTTGCTTGTGATTGTTGATTATTTGCGAGTTAATGAGTATACGATTGAGATTTCATGTAGATACTATGTTGCACTTTCGTGAAGCTCTATTGCAGACGGGGTAAACATCTCTTAACTGACTCTTTTTCCATTCCTCATCTACACGGTTTTATATTAGTTGAGCTGTGCAGGTGTAACACACAACTTTAGTAGTGAATGTCTAATTAAGTGATAATTTCTGAAACATGAGATTAGGAATTAAATGTTCTTGTTGGTCTAGTGTGGTGGTTCTTTGTGTGCGCCCACGTGTGTGTATGTACGCATGACATCTCTTTCCCTATTTGAAGACAAACTCTTCTGGCACAATGAATCCACTGCTTGAAATTGTACTCCAAGCACAAGGATGGGATTATCCACCTCTTGAAAAATATCAGAATTACTTAAATTGGTGACACGAGTTTGTGTTTGGCAAGTTGCCATTTCATTGTTTTCGCACCTTTTGATTTCTGCAGGAAGGACTTGTTCAGGGTTATTACTGTATCTAATCACATTTGCGCCCTTAGCTTGCATCTCTCAGTGTTAGCACCAGCCCAATGCTGTGCTTTGGCAGTTGGTTTTTATGTCGTTGAAAGTAAGGTCTAAATTATACTTTTTGCTTCTAACTTACTTTTTATAAATTCTACGGTTTCTGAAAAAGGTTGCTCATTTGAATGTCGAGACAATTAATTTTCGAACTACATATTGTATTTTTGCTTGGATTTCATTGATAAGAGAGAAGGAAAAACTCGCTTAATTGGAGCCAAGGTTTTCGGACCCTCTTCAACACTAGCTATGTTTGGCTCATGTTTGTGAATTGTTTATGAACACTCAAATTATTTTTCCATACATTTTAAGAGATTTACAAGTACTATTCACGTATTCACCACTCATTTTTATCTATTTTTAACCAGAAAACTTTATATTATTTCATTGCCTTAGATAATTGAAGTTCGACAGAATACTCAAATGAAAGAATAGATGAACCCCAAAATCCAAACCCTGCATTAGAATTTTGGTTCAGAGAGATGATAAAACAGAGAAGTAGAAAAATATTACGATGGCAAAGGATACCAAAAATCATGGTTACGAAACCCAGGCGTGAACATGCCGGGAAATCGACCTGAAGGTCACATTGGTTCAGGTGGTTAAATAGATCGTTTTCTACCCAGTTTTTACTCACCAGGACCAGTTTGTTTGGACTTGAAATAGAAAGGTGGAAAGAATATTCGAATCTGGAATGTTACACATTGAATCGACATGGATGTTAAAATCATGCTTTAATAATTTTCAAAAGGGAAGAATTCATAAATCAGGTTTAAGTTTTAATAATTCAAAATTTAGATTTTAAGTTTATAAAATACAAAAGTCAGATAAAATTGTAACTTAAAATATTTGGTTCCATGTAATTTTCACTTTTCAAAATAACAATGATCCACGAATTAAACTATTGACTTACTGGTTGAACAGTGGATCCAGTGACCATGTACTTTTGCCAAGTCAATAATTAGGTCGAGTCAAGTAAAATTAAGCCCAGTTTGACCTCATTGTTTGAGATTATAATTTTTAGAATGGTGTTTTTTGAAGAAAGTGTGGTTAAAAAAAAAGAAATTATTTTAATTTACGTGTAATATTATTTTATTGAAAAATATATGATTGATGAAAAATATGAATTATAATTTTAATAGGATGGCTAATTATTGTCATTTGCGAGAACTTTCCCAAGCAAAGTGCTTTAGGCCCAATGCGCTAAGGCCCAGACTGGGAAGTCGGTGCTAAAATTAGAACATCTCCAGAATTTTCTTGAATGTCTTATGTCTCTCGAAAATTCTACACAAAACGTCCTGTCGCTATAAATTCACCATTGTAGTACGTGTCACCGTGCAGAAGCTTCCATCAAGCTCTTCAGTTATTCCGTTATTTAACAAGCTTTTGATAACATCATTGTAGCTATGGCGTCTTCGCTCGCAATGAAAAGGCTGTTGTCTTCGAACTTGCTCTCCCGGTCCCTCCGCCCTGTCCGTACTGTGGCTCAGCCGTGCATCTCACGCTTATTTAACACCAATGCTATGCGTCAGTACGACCGCGATGATCGTGATCTCGACATTGATCGCCGATCCGATCGACGTGTCTTCTCCCCGTTCTCAGGTAGTCGTCTTCTAGCTCCCTCCACTCACTACTTTCTGTCTGCTACACAAGCTCATCAACACAACCAAAACGTATGATTATAAATGTAGTGCTTTTGTTAGTTGATTTCTGATTTTTTAAATCTCTGTTTAGCTAATTACTTCTCTACGTGTTCGTTATTTCGTGTTTCTCGTTTGTTAGTTTTCACTTTTTTACAGTATTGGTATTTTGGTAAATCATTACAGAGAATTTTTGTAGGCTTAATCGATTTACAAATTCAATTGTGAAATGTAACCTAACTAGCAGGTAATCGTATATGAACGAGCTCCGTATTCAACTTTTGTGAAATCGATTACGAAAGCATTGTTTATTTGCCTACTAAGATCATTAGTTTTGTGAAATGCAGAGGTGTTTGATCCATTTTCGTCAAGGAGCCTAAGCCAAATCCTGAACATGATGGACCAGTTCGTGGATTCCCCTGTTGCCTCGGGGATTCCCAGAAGTTGGGGCGCTCGGGAAACTGACGACGGCCTCCATCTCCGAATGGACATGCCTGGACTAGGCAAGGAGGAAGTCAAGGTGTCCGTGGAACAAAATACTCTAATCATCAAAGGCGAGGAGAAGAAGGAATTCGAGGACGAAGAGAGTGGGAGAAGGTACAGCAGCAGAATTGATCTTCCGGAGAAACTGTACAAGACTAATGAGGTCAAAGCAGAGATGAAGAATGGGGTTCTAAAAGTTTTCATACCCAAAATCAAACAAGAGGAGAGGTCTGATGTTCTCCATGTCAAAATTGAGTGATTAGTGACTGTAGGTGGTGTTGAGAATATATCATGAGTGTGTTTTGGTGCCTTAATTTCGGTCTCAAATCTTGTAATCTTAATGGACTTCGTGTTTTATTTTAATTTGAGGAAATTATAAATAATCAGGCATTTAAGTTTTTAAATACTATCATTGCAT
This sequence comes from Fraxinus anomala, assembly GCA_903798345.1. NCBI lineage: Eukaryota > Viridiplantae > Streptophyta > Magnoliopsida > Lamiales > Oleaceae > Fraxinus > Fraxinus anomala. The sequence goes on from CAIGRN010076399.1 coordinate 17,875, forward strand.
TCATAGTGTACACACAGCCTCTCTTAATTGAATTATTAATTATTTTAACTTAAATATCTCTCTCTCTCTCTCCCATCCTCCTTTTCACCTCTCTCTTATCTTCACGCGTTACTCTCACCCTTCTCTCCCATTCCCTCTCTTCCTCTTCACTGACAGCATTTTCTTCATCGGCGGAAGTGGCATTCGGGGAACTGAGTGTTGTCGTGCACAGCCCCAGTCATAGTTGTCGCGCGGAGATCTTAAATTTTCTGGCAGTCTCATCTTCTTCTTGCACCACAGATCAGCCTTCTCCTCGCTCTCTGTCGGCAACACTACCTCGCACCACCATCGCAATAGAGCACCTCCACAGACGATGCGAGGGTCACCGATCAGAGCTAGCCTGCTCATAGTGGCATCGCGTCGCCATGGTGTTGAGATGATTTTGGGCGTGAAGATGGTGGCCACGTCAGATATGGTTGATTTTGGGCTTTGTTTGTTACGAATTAAAATCAAATTTTAATTTAAGTCAAAATTAAACAATGAATATTAACTATATCTATCATGGATTTCACAATTTTTTAACCATACATTTTAAATTTTTTTATCACAATCTACTAAGGGTGTGTTTGAATCACATTATTTTGAAATAGTAGATTGATAGAAAATGTGTAGGAGAAAAAGAAGGAAAGGTTTTTAATGTGTTGAAAAATATTATTTTATTAAAGAATGTGTGGTTGAAAATGAGTAGAATAATGAGAATGAAAAAAATAATGTGGTTTAAACAGCGATTAAAAATCTACTGTTAATTCCCACTAAACATCCACTTTGTTGGTGGTGGTGGTTTCCATGGTGTGGTGATGTTTAAGTGGCGTTGGTGGATCAGGCTGCTGATGATGGATTTAGGGTTGGCAGTGATGGATTTGGCCGTGACGATGGTGTGCTCTACGTCCTGATTTGGTGGTTGTGCTATGGAGGTCAGGTGATGGATCTGACTGCTTAATGGTGGATCGAGATTTGATAGCTGTGCTGTGGAGGTGAAGTGGTGGTGGTGGTGGATTGGCAGCTGATGGTGGATCTCTATTTGGTAGTTGTGTTGTGGAGGTGAGGTGGTGGTGGTGGATCTAGCGTGACGTAATGGTGGTGGTGTTTTTCTGCCATGTGTGATTTGTTTGCAATGGTGGTAGTGGCGGTAGTGGTTCTGGTGGCGAGTTGGCAGTGGTGTTGATTTGTTTAAGGTCGTAGTGATGGTTGATGGTGGATCTCTATTCGGTGGTTGTGTTGTGGAGGTGAGGTGGTGGTGGTGGTGGATCTGGCGTGACGTAATGGTGGTGGTGTTTTTCTGCCATGTGTGATTTGTTTGCAATGTTGGTGGTAGTGGTTTAGGTAGTGGTTCTGGTGGCGAGTTGACGGTGGTGTTGATTTGTTTAAGGTGGNTTTTCTGCCATGTGTGATTTGTTTGCAATAGTGATAGTGGCAGTAGTGGTTCTGGTGGCGAGTTGGCGGTGGTGTTGATTTGTTTAAGGTGGTAGTGATGGTTCTGAAGGCGATAGCGGTGGTGGTGCTGCTGGAGGCAGTGTTGAGGTAGTGGTTGCAAGTGTTGTGTAGTGGTGGTGTTTGATAGCGATGCTGTGTGTGGTGGTCGTGGGTGAGATTATGTGACCTAAAAAATGTGATTGTGACTTACAATTTATTAAGTTGTAACCGAAAAATACCTTGTGACCAATTAATTTTATAATCTGTAACTGTTAAATAAGTTGTGACCTCTAAAATTTTTGATTTGTGATA
>CAIGRN010076401.1:0-17125 GCA_903798345.1 Fraxinus anomala
TGCAGGACCTTGACTACAGGCAGATCCCAAACCCCATCCCCCAAAACCCACCCACCCCCAAAACAAGAAATACCACTGCTTCTGCTTCATTAGAAATCAAACTAAAATAAAGAAGCAAGTACAGAAAACAAAAAAATTAATTTATTATTTAATACCATAAATCTATAAAATCTCGATATCACTCAAACCATTGAAAATAGATAAAAGAACCACGGATCAGATTTATAAAAGAAACAATAAAGCAACATAATTATCCAAAATGAAGATGAAAATATTTCCTAAAATTAGAGAGGGAGGGGGGGGGGGGGGGGGAGGAAATCTTGAAATTATTCACCTGAATTCACTCTATTCCCATGAGCTTGAGCTGCTGAACCTTCTTTAAAAGACTCCTTTTTTACCACTTGTTTCACTCCATTATCACTATTATTTCCTTCAGTTTTCGATGATCCAAAGCATGGAAAACATCCACCCATATCAAATCAAAACAATAAATCCACCTCAAAATTATATGTATATCGGTATATATATGTATTTATATATTCATGTATATAATTTTCACCGTCAAAAATCTCATTTTTTCTGCTTTTGACAACAGCCCACCTCATAAAAATCCGAACTTGGAATTTTCTTTGGGAGGAGGTTTTTCACCCAAGAGCTACTCATCAGTGACCTCAATTAGTTCAAGAACAGAGATCAATTGACAGACTATTTTAAAACAAAAGCGGATCAACAAATCGAAGAAAAACTGATGGTTCCTAGAAAGGTAAAGAGGGGGGAAAAAAAGAAAAAAAAAAAAAAAAGGGTTGCAACTTGATATTATAAAAAATTATGTTGTCATACATGTCTGTGCTTTTGTATTTGGAAATAAATAAAATAAATGTGAAAGTGGTAAAAGTCAAAAAAGGAGATTTGTATTTTTAGTGAATTAGATGTAATAATTGCGAGTAATTAGGTAAATCTTGTTTAGCTCAGCTTCTTGGAAACCAGTACTCTCATTTGGGCCATAGATGGAATTATAGAGTTTCAAGGCACAAAAATGAGCTGAATTTTGCATTTAGTTTCTTTATGTAGGTAAGCAGCCTAGCAAGATGTCAACACGAACATGATTGAGCCACTGAACTTGACTCGACTTGATAAAAATTTGTGAGATTTGGACAGTCAATTAAGATTAGATAAGGCTGAACGGATTTAATATTCTTTTTTAAACACTATTTATGTTTTTAAAGGATTTTCTTGGAGGATCAATCTCGAATGACTAGCCTCTCCAATTAGATTGACTTGTGATCCGAACTTTTCATTCACATACCGTAACGTATACGATTGGTTATTCGTTTGGACATCACTAGTCTAATATTGGATAAATTGCGACAAATTTCCCCGTAAAACATATTTTTCAAAATAATTTAAAAGATATATTGTCATTTTCCAATATGTCTGTGTCATTTGTTAGTGTTAAATATTTTCGATTTTACAAATATTTTGAATTCTATTCAGCGTGGTATCTTTGAAAATATGCTCTACAATTTTTTCATTGGGTTTATTTTAGCATTAGTAATTAGAGTTTAAGCGCATTTTTTATCTTCTGAAAATAGTTAATTTACCGATGTTCGCTTCAAAGAAAACACAAAATTCAAAAAAATTTAATTTTCAAAATTGCTAAGTTCTTGTTTTGTTGTTGGACTAATTTGTATATACAAGTTTGGCCAAGCTTATAAGTAAATAACTTTTATTTAGTTAAAATTAAAAATAAATTACTTATTTCACCTGGGAGAAGGCTGCTTTAAACTCACTTTTCAACATAGAAGTTACTATAAAAATAAAAATTTACTTAAAAGTAATTTATTTCGACTTGTAAACTTAGTTAATACGCCTCGAACATAACGCACGTAATTAGGCTTTAGATGCACGCAAACCTACACGTCAAAATATATAAATGTGTTTGGAATTAAAAAAATAAAATAAGAGGCACGTGTGGAATAACCTATTTGTCTTGGGATCAAAGGTGAACAATTTTTCTTCTTATTTTAGAAAATTGAAGAAGGTATTTATTGATCCTGTGGAATATTCGAAAAATTCGTACCTAACATAAATTTAAGTATACATTTTCAAAAAAATCAAATTTCGAGAAAGTTTATAGAAATCAAGTCACAATTCACTAATAATAATAATAATAATAATAATAATAATAATAAATAAAAATAAATTGAAGAAGAAGATATTGAATTTGATCCAAATTGGTGAATATACGATGACGGGACATGATACAATATAAATATATTTATCTCCCATCATATCCTATTTTTATAGATATATTTTATCTCACACCATACTCAAATCTTAAATTTTGGCAAATTGGTTATTCTCTCTCCACATTTATCTAGTTATCTATGCAATCACATGTATACATGAACAAAATGAGATTGTAGTAGAATTGATATTGTTTATCCCTCTTATTTTGTTGTGATAGCTGATATGACAATCCATGAGATTAGTGAAGTGACATGCCCTATGTTGTGACGTCTAAAACGACTTTGGCTTATGCATCTCTTTTATAGTAGTCCAATGTAACGTTTATCACTTCATCATGGTCGAGATGTAAAATTGCGAGATGAATATAAATGCAAACTCAATTGAGTGAGTTAATGGAGGTTGAAAAAATTTATAACGTGTGAGACCCAAAAAAGTGAGATGTCAAAGAAATTCTAGAAGAGATGAATGATCTCTCTCTCTCTCTCTCTCTCTCTCTCTCTCCACAATACAGTGAGGTTAATAGAAATGGAAGGAATTTGAATTTTAAAAAAATTTAGATAAATTTGCCCTAGATATTGGGATGGGTGAATATAATTTGAAATATTAATTTATAATAGATTTAAATATTCATTTGAAATATTAATTAATTATAGATTTAAATTAGTTATTTTACATTAGATAACTAATTTGTATCTAATTGTAGCAACTAAAAAGACTTTTCTACAATTCTTTGGTGAATTTTCTAAAATTTATTAATTGCCTCTCTATCCCTATTGGAGCATGATTGATGATAATGTAAAATTAATAAACAATCACACTATTGGCTCCAAACTACTATATTTGTTGCTAGTCTCTAACCTTTGAAAATAGGCAAGTTAGTTCATACAAAATTGTTATTATAATTACAATTTTATTTCTCAGTGTCAAAAATGATCTAAATCTTCGTTAAATTGATGATACGATCCTTCTAAACATATATCCTACTTTAAATTTTCAAATATAAGTGCAAGTTAAGAACTCGATTAACTTCATAGAGTTGAATATTTGAGGACTATCTAACAGTATCCGATATAATGATATATTAACGTTTTACATTGTCAATAATCACTAACTATGTAAGTATGATAAGAAGGTTAATCCGTAGTTGCCCTTTTTTATAATATTATAAGTTAGGGACGAATAATATAATTTATCCAAAATTAATTTACAATCAAATGGATATGATCTTCTCAAGACTTAAGACCGCTTATACTAAGAATTTATAATACAAGGTTCATACTAATTTGCTCAAATATTGAAAAACGACTTGTTATGAGAACAAGAAGTTTAGGGACTGATAGTGTAATTTATTATAAAAATTGACAATTCTTGTTTGGTCCCATTATTTTACATTATAATAAGAGGAATAATAATTTTTCGAAGAATGCATGATTTAAAAAAAATAATTAATTTATATATATTATTTTATTAAAAAATATATGATTGATAAAAAAAATATATATAAAAAAAAATTATAATTTAACTGGGTAAACCGGGATGCAATCTCCTTGGATTCCACGAAAATACGGAATTCCATTAGTACTTTTCTTTAGGCCTTAAATAACGATAAAATTACGAGAATCTTAATTCATTGTGGAAATTGGGTCCCACACGCTCTCGAACAAGTGATGGACATTCTTCAACACATGTCAAAATAAAAAATAATAGAAAAGAAAAAAGGTATAATGATTGTGTACTGTTGGTCTATTTTGGGGGTTCGTGAGCCCTGTTTTTTAGACCGTTAAGAGGCATGATTAAGTGGGTCAAAAGTTGTGATGTCAGGGTTCTTGATCCGACGTCTCAGAATATTATTGCTGTAAAACAATATGTTTGTATTATCATACAAAATTGTTTAATTTAATAATCACCGTTTAGTTTGGTTAAAATAAGTTTTTAAGTAAATTTTGATAAAAAATGGATGAAATATATGGTAAAAATAGATAAAGTTGTGAATCCTATAAATGAGTTGAAAACGAGTTTAAAGAAAAATGAATTATGAAAAATTGAATCCAAACAATGAGCTAAATCTTGCAAGCAGAATACAAAATAATCCGATAAAGAAAAAACTTCATGTAATTTACATAGAAAACAAAAATATATTCTTTACATTACTATTGAATAATTTTATATGTACATTTTGAAATCATTCTCGTGTGATGTTGGTCAAATAATTGTTAAATAAAAGTGTAGATATGATACTCACTTTATTGACATTATCATTTAATGTCGTATCATGAGAACATCATCCATAATTTGTATATATAGCATTTGTTGGCCTCAAATAGCTGATAATATTTTCTTAAAATCAACGGTAGAGTTTTCATTCTTATTTTCGACAGAATTTTCCCTCATTTTTTGTGATTTTTGTGTATTTTGAAGTAAATTTTGTATTAGAGATAGAGATAATTAGAAACTCTTTCAATGAGAGATCGTTTTCTCGATCGGAGATATTATTTCAATTTTCGAGATATCTAACCCTATATACTCTTTCAATCCGAGACATTTTTGAGAGAGACGTTCTTTCAATTTTCAAATTATTTGTTAAGAATTTAGATAATTTCTTTGTTGTGCAATGGTCTATTTATAAGTGGTTTCAAGGACATTTTAGTCATTTTTGTTAGTTGATATTCTTTTATCACTATCTTGAAAGTTATGATTAAATATCATTTTTTTTTTCAAAACTAATGTATGTTTGTGTTTTTGTGACACTTGTTCATAATTTCATTATTTGCATAAAATTCATGCAAGTCATTCGAGGGTATTAATCTAGTTTCTAGGCTCTAGCCGAGGGCTCAAATCATGTTTTCTGCCAAGTAAATAGGGTTGCATTCCTTTGTTCGTGGGAGGTTTGACAATCGAGGCATTCCTTTGGGCCAACAAGTCTCGACGATCGAGGTATAGATTTTTATCCCACAACACTTGGACACACAATGAAACTCTTTCCACGGCTGGCGTGACATCAATGTGGATTTCGATTATTTAGTATGTAATAGAAGAAGAATTCAAGCTTTGATGTAAATTGCTTTTCAATATTCTATTTTTCTTCATAAACTCGGTGATGTATATTAATTCTAATTCGTGTTTTTCTCATATGATGATTTGTGGCTAGATCTGATAGTTAAGGGATAGGATATAGTTTAATTTCGAGTATTTGATTCTTGATTATTAAAGACTTGATTTTTATTGACGTTGTATAGTATTTTTATTACTGATATAATTACAATTAATTATTGATCAAATAATTGATTAATTTGTCAAAGGTAACAAGTCGAAAAGTGAGTTATTGATTTCATTAGATGACAGAGATAGACTTCAAGAATTATTGTGGTTGTTAAATGAATTTTTTGGTGGATTAATGTATCTATCCATGTTGAAATTTGTATTGGCATAGTGTGTTTACTTAATTAAGTTGAATTTACTTAAGAGGGATTTTCAGTTAAATTTGAGAAGTTCAATTGAATGCAAATTTCATTTTGCACGACTATATAGATAAAACAAAGGGGAGAATTAAGGTGAAATCATGAGTTAGAGCATTGTCATTGTGATTGAAATCAGCGTTAAAATAATGGATAGTTGTTAACCATAACCTATCAGAATATAAATTAGAATAAAAATCTCTTTTCCTGTTAAAATTTTACATCAATTCAAATAAATAATAAAATTAATTTAGGTCAATAATTGGGAATAGATCCTCATGAATGATAATGTGACTCCTTAGTTCATTTTACTATGAGTTTTACGATATATCGTTATCTTTCTATTTTTAATGAACAACAACCATTAAATTTTTTTTTTATTTATTTTTTATTTTTTTTATGATTTTGTATCAAAATCATTCAGTTCACCTCTTCGTTTTTGGGTATTTTTTAACATAATCCACTTGAGTGATAATTATAAAAACAGGCTCCTCCGCCGTGCCGTCTTGGGTCGCCGCCCACCTTGTCCTGGCCTGACACTTGGCCACTTTCTTATCAAAAGTTGACCAAATTTTTTATTGTGGTTGTCCTAAAAAGATAATTTTGTTTGGACTGTGGTTAATGTTGTTGTCCAAAACGTGTCTCATGTTCACTACCTTGAAAAGATTGAATAAATTTTACGTCAATACGATCTAGCTTGACGTATAAAATACATATTTTATTTATTGCTTTGTGATAAGGTTGAAAAGAAACGAAAGAGAGAGAATTCGTAATTATGAGAATACATTCTATGTTATTTTCAATTCTCTCTAATTATCTGAAAGTTTGTTGATCGATGTCGTGGTCAAAATTGTTAGTTATAGGTTGTGATATAGTGCCAATTTGCTATTTTTCTCTAATTCGAGTTGAATAGCGTCGAAGATGTTAGATCATTGATTATCATGTCCCCAATTTCAAAAAAGACAATCCACACGATTTAATGAAACAAGATTTCGATCGGTAGTGAGCAGCATTAGGTGAAAGTGTAAAAGATGCGACATATATGGATATAATCGTAGAAGCTGTAAGAAGCCCGTAAGATTGAAGAAGTAAACTAACACACTGTAATTAGACCACGGTTAGACGTGCAATGAATTGCAAAACATAAAAGTAACACATTGTAAACTTTTTTATGAAACATTAGATGTGATACTTAGCGCTCGTTTGACTTCCATTTCATAAAAATCATTTGTTCTCAAATTCATTTTCAAAAACATATTTCACGAGACTACAATTTTTATCAACTTTTTAACCATAAATTTGATCAAATTTTATTTTAATATACTAAAAATATAATTTTTATCCAAACCAATCAGGGGCTCAGTAACACAGCTTGTGACTATCTAAAGGGCAACACAATAATTATACTTTCACAACACACTTTGCAACAATTTTGTGATGCTTACATTGTAAACAAAAGTACATACCAAAAAATAACATGGATTTTGATAAAATCACCTCATCGCCTTCTTCACTATATCGAACATCTATAATTGACACAAACATTAGGGGTATAAGTGGTCTGGTTCGATAATTTTTTTTTACAAATTATCAAATCAAACAGGCATAACAGTAATTGGGAATTAGAGACAATAATTTTAGAATAAAAAAGAATAAACTGTAATTTTGTGATTAAAAGATAAACTCATGTAATTTCCATTAAAAAAATGTCACTTTTTTTAATGAAATTTAATTGAATATTTAATTGATGGTTTAATTTGGGAATTGGCCCAAGCCCAATGATGGTCATATCTGTTAAAGGCCCATCTTATGCGGAAATAAGCTGAGTTGTGTGTAAAGCCCAAGTCCAGTGACCTTTTCTCTTCTTTGTTTTCTTTTCTTTTTTAATTTAAATTGAAAAGGTCCTAAATAATCAAATATTTTTAATGATGAAAAATATTAGAATTAGAATATCTAATTCACAGGAGCAATGAAATTCAAACATAACCAATTACTTAGTTGATACAAATAGACCAAAGTTAATTTGGCATGGTATAATTTCAAATTTTTTGATATAACTGATATTTGGGATGGATTGTCAACTTATTATTCGGGCAGCAAGTATTTAATTATTGTTATAAAATTATTCCACGAGAAAAGAAAATGTCTAAATTCCAACTAAATGGTCATGTGATTCTCATAGAAACACCCCAACTTTGAATTTATGGGCATCGACCCACGGTGAAAAACAAAAGGACAAAAAGGGGACTCCTTCGTGGCTTGCAAACTCTAAAAAGTCGGACTAAAAAAGGAAATTTTAGAGGGAGTCATTTAACCGCTCAATAATCCAATATATATAGTAGGCTTACTTCGCCACGACATTAGTTGGATAGATGTAGATGGACAATATCCCCTCCAGAAACGTATATGAAGTTTTCTCCTCGTATGGCTAGAGAAAAATGTTGACTCGGCCGCAAAAGGAGGCCGCTTTCTTCCCCCCAAAAAATGCCCGTTCCACCAACAGGCCCAGTAAGCTGGGAGCTGGGGAATTCTATTCTGAGGATGCGCTGTCTTTATAAAGTTTGAGCCATGATTAAGGTTAGCTGGCGACTTGATCATATTTGAGTTTAGGACCATTAGTGCTACTATAATGAAATTATGAATTGGAAAACAACTTGCTACTTGAACAATAGCTTAACGATCAACAATTCAATTTTCCTTTGAATGTTTGATAGATATAGTGCCTCATAAATTGATTCATGTGGCAAATGTTAAGTGTCGACAAAAAAACTTTACTACTATGTTTCGTCTCAATATCTATTGAAAAGAAAAAATGTAGTATATATTCATTTGTTGGGTTTGTTTTCTCCCAATTGTCACACAAACAGTAAACATACGGCCAAGAAAACACACTGCAGGAAAGTAAATGACACAAGAGATTGTTCACCCAGTTCGGCCAAGTCTAATTTGGGGGGCTCAGAGGTAAATCGAGCCGGTCACTATGTAAGAACCCTCAAGAGAGAATGATACAAGTCTATACAACCAAGACTCAGAATATGACAATTTCTATATGATCATCGATCCACAAACGGATCTCCCAAATCAGCATAACAATACAAAATCAGGAACTTCACAGCCTATCAATTAGTGCAGATTTACCAGTTATACAAAATATAACCTAAAACACTGTACACCACCACCATAAACACACAATAATCAAGGCTCAGACTTGGCCCAAAAATACAAATGAGGAGACCAATTACAACTTAAGTATTGAATAAAAAAATCCTCAAGAAACACTAGGAATCGCCTCAACAGAGAACAATAGAGGAGTCGAATTTTACCATATGAAAAGTGACGGTACAGTAACCTATAAGGAGGTATATATTCATTCAACCTCAGCCTTCGATTTAATCCAACGGTCCAAGTAAGTCCAAGAAAAAAACAGATCCGAGTGATATCAAGTGGACCGATAAAATCACGCCAAGTGGACAGCACAAGCAAAAAACGCTCTTTCACTTATGAAAGCGGATTTCAAGAACCACAACTCACATAATTATATATTCAAAAACCAATAATTATTCAGAACCTAGGAAATATAGAAGTACCAAATGTTAACTGGACGTGTTAGAGATTGTTAAGAACAATAGGATACTAACTTCATGTAATTTTCAACAATGGGAATCAAATGTACACAAAATTGAGAATGTAATATATTCAGACCTTTTTCTTTATTTCTGTTTCTCGTTTAAGAATAAAGAAGCAATCAAAATTTTTGTAAAGAGATTTTGGAACATTTTAATAGTAAAATCATAGTAATTTGTGAACTATTAATTATTGTAAGTTATGAAGGTTGTAGAAACATTAAGCCCATGTTTGGTGTAGCTTAAAAACGTGATAAAAACTTAAGTCAAAGTTAAAAATTAATTTTAACCACAAACTTCATGTAACTTACAATTTTTTTTTTCAACTTTTCAACCACACATCTCATCAACTTTTATCAAAATCTTATTTTTAGCTACACCAAACATGGGCTGAAAGTTTATCTAGTTCGGCAACATGGAAATATGGACGAGTCACTAAATATTTTATAGATGACATACGGACATAGACTTGCGTGCTTTGAAGAGGAAATCAATGATAGTTATGAGGATCCAACAACGTACATGACGAGGAACAAACAATATATACGACTAACCGTCCATCGACTAGAAGCATGAAGAGGGCATACAAGATTTAACACTATCTTCTCTTAGGTCTCAGTATCTTTGCTACATAAGTTTGGATTGTTATATGTTCATTGATTAGAGGATTGGAGGGAATCATAGTTTTGCACAAAATCTTAATAAATATTTTGGCAGGAAAAGGAAAAAGAAAAAACAGGTGAAATGACTGTAACAATTAATCAGCATCAAATACCATAAAGCGTGTTTTATCCACTTGCCTCTTTGCAATATGTTCTTCTGCCTTTTTCATCTTTTTTCTTCTTTCAGAATCTGTATTAGCGTGAGAGAGAGACCTCACAAAATCTAATACTGATCCGTGCGATGCCAAGAACAGCCGTCGTTCTCGTTTATTTTTAGAAGTTGACATCTTTTCCATGAAACACATTTTTGCAGAATTGGTTCAACACTCAGATATTTTTTTCATAGACGAGGATATATAAGAACTTAACTAATACGCATTCAATCTCGACTCCGAACAAATTGATGAGCTAGGTGATAATACAAATGCATTACAAATTAGTTAGACCGACATACTAATGTATGGTACGTGAGATTACAAAGTCACGATTCATGTACATACATTAATCAAGAACAATTGACAAGCAAATGGTAAAGAGAGAGCAATATGTCGCCATCAGTATCAACTATCACGAAACCCTAAAAACCGGCTCTCGCGATTATTTCCTGTCATTTGAGGCACACGACCTTTTGTGTACGGATACGTCATATATTCATAAGTATGTGTACATATAATAGCCTCGCATGCACATACATGTCAATAAGTATTTTATAAGTTTTAAATGATGAAACGGTTAAGGATAAAATCACATCAAATAAAGATGAAAGCATAGACCAGTTTATAAAGGATTGAATTGTTCCTCTTAACAAGATTGACATTTTAAGGTGGAACCCTAAATTTTAATATGATATCAGAGCTCATTAAATTCCAAACGAGCAATTCGATCATATTAAGACTAAAAAAAATGAGCACGCAGATTTCAAGATTGGTTTGTTTAAAACAAGCCATCGTTTTTTGAGGGCAAGTTAAGAGATAAAATTTCATATCGAATAAAGATAAAATCATAGACTAATTTACAAGGATTTGAACTACTCCTTTTAATAAGGTTGATATTTTAAAATGAAATCTCAAATCTTAACATGGTATTAAATTCCATTAAGCTCATGAGCATTTCAATCCCATGAAGACTAAAAAAAATGAGCACACGAATTTCGAAATTAGTTTACTCAAACGAGTCACCATCTTGCAAGATATGTTAAGAGATAAAATGCGGGACATGTTAATGAATAAAATTTCACATCTAATAAAAATGAAAAATATAGACCAATTTATAAGGGATTATGCTATTCTTCTTTACAAGGTTGACCTTTTAATAGGAACAGTCCAAACCCTTATAAATTGTCAATATTTTCAGAAGCAACCTGCGTGATCCACATATTCCAATCGATAAATGATGAAAAGCTTGAAAAGTTTAAGATATTTTCTTTTTTACTACCGAGAGTTCTCTCGAGAAAGGTGAAACCCTTGTTTTTTTTTTTTTCTGCATTCGATGTAGATAACTTTTTTACTTTCATCATATGTCAATATCGGTTGTTGTACAAATTATTTATAATACGTCTATCTTAAAAAAATTAACTATATACGTAGATTTCTCGGGTTAAGAACTCGCTTTCGAGCTATTGTTTTCATATTCAAGCATTGTGGCCAAATTTGTAACATGTGTGCTTAATTGAGTTTTAGAGCATTGATCGACTTTTGAACTGTGATAAAAAAAGAATAACTTAAACTCGTTTATGGCAATTTATGTTTTCATATTTAACTTGGGATTTTAAGCACGTGACTTGTGAACATAAATAAATGGTTGCAAAAATTCTATCCCCTTTGTTTTTTGGCTTGCCCTTTTCCATTGGAGAATTAGATGCGAATATTGGTCCCAAATGGATAAATCCAACTTCATTCTCCAACTCAACTTTACGAAAAATGAAAAAGGAGAACCCAATACTTACAAAAGACATGACATACGAAACTCATTGTTATCATCAAACAAAGAGAATGCCGTACGAAGGACACGTTTATATTTCGTATGCAGAGATTCGATATCGTAAACTTCACTCTCAATGTAATAATCGAACATAAAAAATAAAAAATAAAAAAAATCTTAATTCCTCTAAAATATTATCTATTGTACCTTAATATTCCAGAACCATCCCCATTTTCTTATATAAATGCAGTCTCCATTCGACTTACTAACGATAACACTCCTACATTCTCTATCGACTTACAACTTAGGTTTTTCGTCACTGTTGCCGTATTTCTAACCATTTCACGTCCCAAAACCTGAAACTTTTAGCTTATTCGGTTGATTTTCTAACAATGGAGAGAGTGAACAAAATAGTGGCAGAAAAACCATTGGTGATCTTCAGCAAGAGTTCATGCTGCATGAGCCTCACGATCAAATCACTCATCTGTGATTTCGGTGTTAATCCTGTTGTGTATGAGCTCGATGAAATCCCAAGAGGTGGAGACATTGAGCAGGCTCTGTTAAGACTCGGTTGCAACCCGTCTGTCCCGGCGGTGTTCATTGGCGGCGAATTTGTCGGCGGAGCTAACGAGATCATGAGTCTCCACCTCAAACAATCCTTAAAGCCATTGCTTAAAAGGGCTGGTGCCTTATGGGTTTAATTAAAAACCCTACTTCTTATATAACTGTGAATAATGCATTTTTGTTGCATTATGAATAGTGGAAGTAGGATCACTTAAGAGTGTGTCTGTGTGCTGTAGTTTTGCTAACAATGCTACCGCTAAATAATATGTTCTTCAGCTTTTTTTGTGAAGCTGATTATGCTGTTGACTAATAAAATAAAACTCATGTTTTGAATAAATTGTTAATTGTATGATCATATGTTATTTTTATCGTTTCACTTCACCCCATTTTCGAGAATGAATTTTGTAAAAAAGTGATTTTTAAAGAATATATGTTTACATGCAAAATTATTTTATTAGACGAATGACTGATTGAAAATGAGTTTGAAAAAAAATGAGATATACTTTACATAAACCTAATTTTCAAAATTGTTTTATATTTATAACTTAATGATGTTTTCGTAGACATTAAATTAATTTGAAAGTTTATCTTGATCCATAGCAAGTTATTAAGAAGATCAATCTATTAAAATTGACGATGAAGAAACTGTGTATTTCTCTTTCGTGGCCTCTTTCATTTGAGTACTAAATTGAAGGATAGAAATATTTTCACATTAATAGATGGAGAGACGCAATTTCTCGCAAGCTTTGAAACTAATGATTTTCCATCAAATTCTATAGTTAAGAAAATTTCTCCTCAAAATTGACCGGTAGAATCTTATATATATATGGTCTCTTGATTCTCTTGTTCTCTAACCCAAAATAAAATCATGAGTTGAAAAAAAGAAAAAGAAAAATATTTTTTTTTTAAAAAAAAAGATTAAAAAAATCTAAAAATAATTTAAACCAATATTAAATAAAAATAGTCACCTATAGTTAGCCAAAATCTTGTTGTTTTCTATATCGCAAGGGTATGATGTCAATTAAACAAATAGTAAGACCTAGAGAATCCAAAATATTGTTGTTCCCACAAGAACTATATATTTAATGATTAATCTAATTATATATATCCTATTTGAATAAACTAAACATTGATGGCAATGTTTTGATTAACTAGAAAAGTAAAAATAATTATACGATCGTGTTTTCTTCGAATCGAGGATAAACTACTCGATATTATGTTTAAAGCTAACAATTTTAGCGTAGTTATCACATTTAATCTCTCCCTTCAAGTTCTTATTAGTTGAGTCAACTTATTATATCTCTATGTAAATCTGAATAAGCTTAAACTAAATGCATCAAATCACCTAAGAATACGATTAAAGATTACAACAATAATAAAAGTATATCTCTATTTTTTACCCGATTGTCGAATTTTACCACGTGGTCTTATAAATTTATAACTTACTTTGATATGCACCAAGTAATTGTGCATCAAGAAAAGAAGTAAAAACAATACATAAAATAATTAATTTTTCAAATCTTGAGAATTGAAATTAAAAGTTCAAATCGAGGTTAAATCATTCATCCCAACCAATGATTTAGTTACATATCATAGCAGAATAAAAACACAAAAGGGTTTGAAGTATATCCCCAGATTTAAAAGAAAAATCAAGAAAAAGATGAACTTGTTGTACGAAGAATTGGCCTTCTCCAAGTTCTTGAAACACCAGCTTTTTTTAGTGGTGTCAATCGAGTTGAACTGCTCGTCGACTTATGAAGAAACGAGTCGCTCGAGCTCGTGGGCATGGTCCAGGAGCCTAGCCTACGAGCTTGGCTCGTGGGTTCGGTTAAAATTAAAGACAAATTTAAAAAAAAGGTAAAAAAATTCAACTAGCCGAGCCGCTGGGCTCACGAGCTCGTGGGCCGAGTCGAGCTCGCCCACGAGCAAACGAGCCATCGGCTCGGCCCACGAGCTCGAGCCAGCTCGTGGGTTTAAGGGTCGAGCCGGCTCGGTTCGGTCCATTGTCACCTCTAGCTTTTCTCCTCTATTATCTTGTATATTCCCTTTTTTTTTTTTCCCCATCGTGTATCCCACTTTACTTGACCCAATTTAGATCTTTATATATATAGTGCTCAAACTCGTTGAACTTTGTGCTCAAAAAGACCAAAATACTTACAAAAATAAAATAAAATAGAAAAATATAAATACAGGCATGCCATGATCGAACAACGTTTGCCTACCACGGTCGGACCGCAACAAACAACCTTTGAATGCAAACCGTCGTCGCCCCTACGACTTTTATCTTTTTATATTTTGGCCCTTACTTTAAGTTTTTGTATGATTTTGGTCTAAATCTTTTGACCCGTAATTCTCGCAAGCAGTCACTTTCGTTCCCGAACCTTCGTACTCATCCAAAATTGGTCCTTCTCAAGTTTCAAAAGTACGCAAATCACTCTCCAGACTGTTCATAAGTCAAATTTCACTCCTGAAACTTGTGACTTTCCTTCAATTGCTCTTTTAATGTTTTCTATCAATATTGTGCAATTTGATTAATTTTTAATTGCTTCAAGCCAACTCAAATTAAACTCAGAATCTTCCTTTTTGCTCCAATTATCTCAAAATTCGGTTTTACACGCGATGAAAATATTATCACTAAATTAAGTAGAAATTTGCTTAATTTGAAAAATATAGATAAGCATGTAAAATACACATCAGATAATGATGAGATTAGATACCCAAAGAACAACAGGTCTGGCAAGATTAATCTAATGAGATTTCAACAAATGGCATGGTATATTTTCACACAATCTTTGTAAAGATTTTGGCAGATTAAAAAGGATGATATTAATGGAAAAATTAATCTGCAGCAAATAGCATAAAGCGCGTTTGTCCACTTGCCTCTTTGCAATATGTTCTTCCACCTGTGTTTTGTCCACTTGCCTCTTTGCAATATGTTCTTCCACCTTTTGGATCTCTCTCTCTCTCTCTCTCCAAATCTAGAACTGGTCTGTGCGACGCGAAGAACGGCCTTCGTTCTTGTTTATCTCCTGAGATTCTTTTGACAAGTCTCATCATTCACATATAAGTTCTTACTGTTCTTATCAGCTTCTATGAAACATGTTTTTGCAGATGTATTAGCAATGTATTTATTATTTTCAGCAAACCATTAGATGTGGCAATTTTTTATTAATAGTGAGTATATAAAACATAAAAAACAAAATTAGGAGGGGGTTGACCTGGCCTCCGGTGCAAAAAAGTAATCTCACGAGTATGAGAGAGTACAATGTAATAGTTAAAGAAACTACACTTCATTCACCTTAGTCATATTCCTCATCATCATAATTCCTCAAGTAGTGTCTCGGTTCACTTGGACTCTCTATGTGAAGGATTTTTTTTTTTCTTTTTGTAAATATTGCTTAACCCCATTTTTAAAACTCATTTCTGCAAATCAATTTTAATCATATGTTCTCTTAATAAAATAATTTTACATGTAAATAGCTCAACATTTTTTCCTATTTTTTGACCTCATATTTTGCAAAAAGATTACATTTTACAAAAACATATTTTCAAAAAATCTCTACCAAACATGCTTATTATTATACTTTAAATTTGAGAAGTCCATAGTTTCATCCCAATCTCCATCAATGTATCCAAAAGCATTTTCGTTATATTCCATTGTACTTGAATATAAAAGTTGTGCCTCTAACTAGACCTCACTTGCAAACTCTGAGTTTCGTGCATGTGATGGAATAACCTCTTCATTAGAGGCACTGACATTTTCATTTTCAATCCCATATTGATTACTTTTTTCTATTATGAAAAATTACGATTAGACATAACCAGTGACGGATCCACTTGGGATCATGTGGGGTCCGCTGACCCCACAAAAAAAATCATTTTTTCTCAATTCCTAAATCATTGGAATTTTTCCTTTCACTCTTCCCTATTGTATGATAGACATAGAAATAGATCGATTTCAACTTTCAAAGCAAAAGTCCCAAAATCTCCTTTCTCCTCCAATCTCCACTTCTTAGGTTTGCCCACCACCAATTAATTTTTCACTTTTCGCTTATCTCCATCTCATTAGCATTGGTGACAACCACCTCTCTTCTCCACATCTACCGAATGCCCCGTTCTACGATTTTGGACACTGATTTACTGCGATTTCGTCGGCTCCGATTTTTCCAAATTCAAAAACGGATAGAAATCACACTCCCAGCGAGTAATTGTAAAGGTATGATCACTACAAATCGATTTCTGGAGGTTAAATACTGTAAATGTGACATTTATTGCAAACTTGCCTGTGACGTTAAATATGTAGAAAGTTTCTGGTTTTGTGGATCTCCGGTTGAGGAATCAGTTTCACATCAAGTTAGCAAATCTTGCAAAACTGATAACTACGCAAATATCCGACCTCGATCTTCTGAGCGCGACTGATTTCAGAATTAAACAATACAGGTTAATGAAACTCGTCAATTACAGTACAATGCCAAGCAAAATCAAATGGCATGCTGCCCCATTTCATCCCTACCATCACATTGGAGAATCAATTTCTGATAAAATAGAGAACATTTTACCTGGGCAGAGCTGAACAACGATTCACGAAGAAGGCTGTTGAGTTTTTGGGTTCCAAACACCTTCAATCCGGGCTCAGTTTCCAATCCAATCG
>CAIGRN010076417.1:0-11866 GCA_903798345.1 Fraxinus anomala
AGGGGAAGAGAAATAAAATTAAGGAAAAAAGAAGCAAAGCATATTTTCGAGTACCATAAAGAATCTGAAACAACCCAAAAAAAAAAAAAACATTAGAAATAGCAGTTAGAAGAATCATTCTGTATTTTTTTTTTTTTTTTTTTTGGCATAAAATAGAAATCTTCAACGGTGTCACATTTACTAATTCAGGGAAGAGATGAGAACCTCCACCTGCAGAAGTGAAACCCTAGAGAGAGAAAGTAGAGAGAATCTGAAATGAAAACCAACAAGTGAAGTGACAGAGAAAATATCAATAACGTTGGTTTGCCAATTTCGCAAATTGCCGAGGTGAAAGAGAGAGAGAGAGAGAGATGGGTTTACTTAAATTACCCTTATGGGACGTTGGTTTTATTGAACCATAAAATTAGCCACACCAATGGATAAATACATTTCTGCCAACTAATATTGTATGCACGTAAAGAGAGAAAGATGTATACTTTACACTATAGATTGAATAATGTTAGACGTACACTCGTGTTGACATTTAGCCCATGTTTGGTCAAGATTAAAATTTGATTTTAATTCAAGTCAAAGTCAAACAATCAATATTAATTACATCTTTCATGGGTCCCACAACTTTTCAGCTGCACATTTCAAAAACTTCTATCAAAATTTACTAAAAATCTAATTTTAATCTTCATCAAACACCCTCTTAATGTGGTATTAAAAGATAATTGAAGGAAAATTGTTTATTTTTTTAATCTGTTTAATGATATATTGTCGTATGGCACAGTATAAAAGATGACATACATGTAGTATGATTGCTTTAAGCTATATAATTAATTTGAGCTTATTAATTCTTTCAAACTGTTATAAACTGATATTAGATTCAACTGCAATTGTAACATTTTATATTAAAAAAATACATAAAATCTACTCCAAGATAATCGAAATAAATAAAGCATAAACATGCATGCACTACAAGTTTAGTTGAATGGAAAATAATAATAATAATAATAATAATAATAATAATCTGGATACGTTGGCAATTGCTTCTAAACGTGACACTAATGAAATAAAAAATGGAAAAAGCTATAATCGTCAAATTAATAAAAAAAAAAAACATTTTTATCGAAGTAACCTTTACTTAATTGAAAAAATAAAATATATATTTAACATTTTTCCAAAATAGTCCAACTGACCATAGCCAAATTCTTGTTCATCACTGTTTAAAAATTAGAACAAAAAATATTTATTTCCTCTTCCATTCTCATGTTAAGCATTCAAAATTTCACTTTGATGTACCTTACATAGAATTTCCTTGAATACGTATGCTTACAATAGAATACTTATAGCACAAGCAAATTCGAAAAAAAAAAAGGATTTTAATGTTCGGAAGCCACGTAAATCCACACCATGAGCCCCTAACACTCGACTCACTTACACAATAATTTATAGTTATATCCTATTAAGAAAAATAGACAATTATTCTTCTGGGCTGTAGTCTCTTGGCATTATCTTCAATTGGAAAAAGGTGCGCTGCCAAAATTAACATCATCAAACACTCGAAAAGAATCTAATGACCGATAAGTACCCCAGCCTGAGGGAAGTATCAGAGCCATGAGAATTGGTGATGCACTTGGATGAATTGCTTTGCTCAATACCATTTCTGGTGCCTTCACATTTCTGCATAAACTGTTCACTCAACGACTTCAGAACGCAAATATTTACTACTGAATTCCAATGCATAGGCAGTTTGAGAAATGATATAAAAAAATTAAAAATAAAATATCGACTCTCACTTCTGCCTGCTGTTTCAACTTGGCATTTTCTTCCATTAATTTAGATTCTTGCATCCCCTTAGTTGTTACTTTTATCTTTTTACAGAATTTATCTGTTAACAAGGAGCAGCGTGGTTATTTTTTTCATTGAAGGACAAAGTTTATGGTTTTGCTTTTCATGAGAAAACTGATCTCTTTCAAAAACTTGTCATTCTTCCCCATTGAAATACAGAGATGTTAGCAAAAATAACAATAATATCTCTGTTTCCACAACATGGTTTAATCCACCTTGTACCATTTTCTCTAATTTCATAAACTCATTCATGTCAAGTCCTTGGAGCTCTTCTCCACTGAGTTGCCTATTACAATTACTACTGTATCTCAACTGTGCAATGCACTTCAATACGTGTAACAAAAAATCTTTAATTTACAGCCATGTTTTACCTTACCTCTCGAGTCTTATCCTCAAGCATCTTGCTGAGCATGCCATAGCTATTATTTTCCTGAGAAGAAAATGGAAATAGGGTTATCCGAATGTCACGGACAACATAATAATTTTCACTTGTTACAATATTGTGTTTGGACATTATATTGTGTTTGGACATTATATGTCGTGTTTCTTGATGTACAAAAAGAGTATTGAATTTAAGATCTTACTTGAACGACAAATATTTTCTTCAACGAGTTAATTTTTTTTCTTTTTTAAATTCCATCAGAAAATTAGAAACAAACAAAAAATAATTATCCATATGACTCCAAGTTACAAACAAAATATGACAACAATATTTGAATTCCACGGATTCTTGTTTCTTTGAGAGGGTATTAGTCAATTGTAATTTGGCTTTGCTTTGTATGAACTAAAGACTTTGCTACAATTGATAAGATTACCCAAATATGAAATTGGATTATTTATGAGATATTTGATGCAGGTGGAAGTATAAACTAATAAAGTATAAAAAGAAATGTGTGTACGAATTAACCATTGAATAATTGAAAAAAGTCCAAGTTTTAGTTCAATATTCAAAATCAATCATCCTACAACAAAATCATAGCACCAAATTTGTAGAAAACTTCAAATTAGACTTTTAAAGCAAAACAAACACTAGAAAATTTATCCATTTTGATTAAATTTCCTAATCAAAATAAAACTTACATTAAATATTAAATGATAAAAGATTAATTAATTAAATATTAAATTAAAATGGGGTCCACTTGCACCATTTTTCATGGATCCGAAAATATTCATCCTGGAATCAATCACCGCTCATCCAACACATTGTAGGGGCAGTGATTCAATTGATACGTCAATGACATAAATATTATCCAATATATCATAATTCTAAAAATCTTGAAAAACTTGAGCGACCAATAACAATTTTCGTTTCTATTCTATTGTATCCCATTAAATTCACCCAGACATCCGGAGTTATTGCCTTGCAAAATTTTGGAATTTCCAAATATTTCAAGAAGTGTATTTGATCCTAAGACTTGTTCAATCAGTGGCCCTCTAATGTAAACCAACCATTCGTGTGTGAAAATAGCATAATTAGGGTTTCAATTTTACCAATTGCCATAATCACGTGATGGTCATCGCCTCACATTGAGAATTGATTTCCAAAGTCTGTATATTGATCCACATTGAGTATTTCAAACTTCTTCTCGAGAACCCCAATATCAGTTCTTCCTCGAAGAATGATAAATTTGAGTCGGACTCCATCTTAACATTAGTGTCCTCTCAGGGTTGGTCACCAATCCCATAACCAACGTATGCTCCTCAATTGCTAGAACTCTCTCCATCTCTGAGTTTTGCATTTGCAACTTTGTCAATATTTAGGCTAGCGACTAAACCCACAATTGCCCCCACCCTCGTGCAGTCACAACACGCGCAATGGGGCCACCACTTCGTGCCTCTCGCCCATGGCCGTAAAGGTTACCCACCATCTCTTGTGGAGGGAAAAACAATCTTGCTACCTCTTGTGCCAAGACCTCAAAATGTTGACAGATTTGTGTTAGTTCGTTTCTAAGATTCCAATTATCAACCATGACACCATGACATCTAACTTGTCCTCGATCAATTGTTAGGAGCATAAAGTGGACTATCATACAAACTCATTTATGTGGGAGTGTAAATTATAACAAATACAGGATTATAAAAGAAAATCTGCACACTAATTAACCATTTAGGTGGATAATTGAAAGAAAAATCTCAAACTTCCTATTCGCATTCGAAATAATCATCCTACAACACAAATGTAAAACCAAATTTATATAAAACTACTAACTAGACTTTAAGCAGAACAAACTCTAGAAAACTTGCTAGTTATATTAAACTCCTAATCCAAATAAAAGTCCTACTAAACATAAAAATGATAAAGGACTAATTAATAAATAATAATATTTCAGCACTAAGATATTAATTTAAATGGGACATACAATATAAATGAAGAATTTTTAAGAATTTAATCAACGTGTCGATAGCGTGTCGTGTTTGTACTTTTTTTAAAAATCACGTGTCGGTGTATCCGACACGATACGTGTCGGACACACATGTCCGTGTCGGTGCATCATAGGTTTCTAAGATTCCAATTATCAACCATGACACCATGACATCTAACTTGTCCTCGATCAATTGTTAGGAGCATGAAGTGGACTATCATACAAACTCATTTATGTGGGAGTGTAAATTATAACAAATACAGGATTATAAAAGAAAATCTGCACACTAATTAACATTTAGGTGGATAATTGAAGAAAAATCTCAAACTTTCTATTCGCATTCGAAATAATCATCCTACAACAAAAATGTAAAACCAAATTTATATAAAACTACTAACTAGACTTTAAGCGGAACAAACTCTAGAAAACTTGCTAGTTATATTAAACTCCTAATCCAAATAAAAGTCCTACTAAACATAAAAATGATAAAGGACTAATTAATAAATAATAATATTTCAGTACTAAGATATTAATTTAAATGGGACTACTTGCATCGTAGATTTAATTAGCCCCGTGGAGTTCTCTGATTGAATTCTATGCCTTTCAATTAGTTGCATCATGCTGGAGAATGAAACAAGGGGAAATCATGTTTTCAACTAATTAAACTAGTGGAAGAAGAATCAAAATCTAATACATTTTATACATAGAATGCTTGTTGGGTACCTAATACAGAACTCAGGATTATGATTTTAATGCACCTTAATTTGGTACCCAATATGGAACTCAATCGTATGACTTGATTTTTTCTACTTTAGTACATCAAATCAACCATATTAAACACTAGAAGGTTCATTGCAAATGGTGCAGTTTCATTAATTTTTTGCATAAGATTGTTCAAAATTGGAATCTATACGTGAACCTGGACATCCCAACTAGGTTAGCACCTCTTTTGCACTCATCATCTAATGATCCCAACATTTTATAAATAACAACAAAAGAAAGAGTAAGTCAAAATGTAAGCAAGTAGGATAAAAACTAACAATCTATATATAAGTCTTCAGTTTTTCCTTTCAGGTGTCAACAAGAATTATAGGAACCTTATTTATGTTTGCACGAGTGTGAAGAACTTCTTAGTGCCACTTTGGAATGTTAGAATATATAATACACAACCATTAAGCTATTAGATAGTATGAATTAATGTGTCCTCATAGATGTTTATTACTACTTGAAAGATTCTTACATAAAGATTTTCCATTCCATATATGACTGTGAGATGCTGAAGTTTGAAACTTCAGTAGGTCTATGTCCTGTTTAAGAATTAGAAGCAACTAATGGTACTGTGAGAGATGATATCTGATTGAACAGTAAACCGAAGGATTTTTTACCCAATCCAATTGCAAGCTGGAATTGGTATTTTCTTGTCGAATGTATGAGGCATGCATCCACAAATTTCATTGGTGCCTAAATACATCAACTTAAAACATTTACGTGAAACAGTACCATTTTAAACAACATTATTTTAAAGCTTAAGATAGTAAACAACTGATTTCTCACAAGCTTTTTAACATTTATTATGCTTAGTTTAAGGTACAAAGCATGAACCTTAGACACAAAAACACAGAAATCAAGCCATCTCTCACTGAGGGCGTTTTTCACTCATGACTTGGTACTTCCCACAATCCCACCTTGACTCTCAAATGAACATATTCAATAGCATTCGCCCACTATTATTATTAAAATCAATACAGAGAAATTCACAGGAATTGCAGTATTTCATTATTCACCAGTATGTGATTTACAGGGATTGTGTACATATTTCTAGATAGAAACTTTGAGCTACACATGATATGTAAAGATTGTAAGGAAATTAATGGCTGCCTGGTTGACATAGTGAAGAAGAATAGGTTGAGGATGGGGAACCATGAGATCTTGCAAGAGAAGGTGGAGCCAAACAAGTTCACAAGTGGTAGTGGCTATCACATGCTATTCAACCTCAGCAAAAGAGCGGGAGACAGTAGTTTTCTTCTTTGTGCACCAAGAAATGGTACTCACCCAATTTGATGATGAAGCTAGTGGTGGAACATCGTGTAAGAGGACAATTGGCCTAATGAGAATCACAAAAGGTAGATATCTGAAAACTGCATTTAGAAGAGAAGAAAAGAACATAACCAAGAGCGGTCTTCAAATAGAGGAGCACACGAAGAGTAGCAAGATGATGAGGCTCGCAAGGCGCATGCATGAATTGACTCAAAATATTGACCACAAAGGTTATATGTGGCCGTGAAATGGTTGAATAGATTAAATCCGAACTAATCTCGATATGAGCTGGGATCTTCTAGAAAGTCATCATTCGAGTCATTAAGTTTACAGTGTTGTTCCATGGGAAAGTATGCACGACGACAGCCTAGTTGACCAGAATTAGAGAGAATGTCTAAAGTATATTTTTTTCCCATTGATAAAAAAGATATCGGTAGGTGATCAAGCAACCTCAATCCCTAGAAAATACTGAAGGTCACTAAGGTCTTTAATCTTGAAGGTCTTTGCAAGTTCTTGTTTGACAGAATTGATAGAAGAGGTCATTCCCAACAACCAAAATGTCAACATAGATAAGGACGATAATAAATACCTTGCTCTAGATTTTGGCAAGGAGACTATGATCAGCTATGGATTGGCCAAAACCTGCAAGAGTGAAAACATGAGATAATTTCATGTTCCATTGGCGAGAGGCTTGTTTAAGGCCATATAGAGATTTGTGGAGACGGCATACGCGCCCCTCTCCCTAACGACAATATCTTGGTGGAGGTCGCATGTATACTTCCTCATCAACGTCATCATGGAGGAAAGCATTATGAACGTTCAACCGTAGAATACTCCAATGTTTGGCTGCATCTATAGTAAGAAGACAACGAACAGTAACAAGTATAGACACAAGAACAAAAGTGTTACAATAATCAAGGTCTTCTACTTGAGTGAACCATTGACAATTAAACAAGCTTTATGGCTTTCAATGGAACAGTCTGCATGCAATTTTATTTTGAAGATCCATTTGCAACCAATAGCCATCTTACCACAAGAAAGAGTTTCAAGAGTCCATGTGTGATTAGACTCTGAAGCATGAATTTTGGAAGCCATCACCTTTAGCCAATGAGGCTCAAAGACACTTCGAGAGTAGATAATAGGATCTTGAACATTTTGGAGACAGATGAGAGAAAAGTGTTTAGGACTAAAGTAGCGATAAGAAAAAAATTGGGTAAAGAATACATCGTACTTGAGAAAGGCTTGAAACAAGGTGACGAATGTCGGGCTTCCGAAAGTAGGTTTGAGCAAATGTAATCCTGAAGGTATGTGGGATGAGCGACATTGCAAGAAGGTCTAGATAATGGGGTGGGCATGTGAGCTTCCAGTGAGTTGGCAGAAAGGTCATCATCTGGTGGTGAGGGTATAATGCATAATTTCTGGTGAGGATGATGCTGGGGAAGATGACTCAGAAGTGTGATGTATATCATGGGATGAAGTTAAGATAGGATGAGGCATATCTAGGAAATATGGGCCATCTGGTTAGGTAGGTAGTGGCAGGGATAAGAAGGTGGTGTGATAGTAGCAAAGGGAAAAAAGGATTCCACAAAATGCACATCACGAGATAAAAATAGGTTTTTTTATTTTTTTTTGCAAGTCATAAACATGGTAATTGTGTGGAGTTTCAGAAGCCTAGGAATATGCATGATGTAGCACGAGGGAAAATTTGTCGATGAACATTTAAAGTGTGCACATAGCAAAGACATTCAAAAATAGGAATGTAATTACAAGTAGGGGTTTTTTGGAAAAGAAGGTCATAAGGGCTTTTGTAATCGAGGAAGGAGGATGGTGTACGATTAATTAAATTAGTAGTAAGTATTCACCCGTAAGGAAATAGGTAAATGTGCATGAAAACGAGACATTGAGCTATATTTAATAGATGGCAATGCTTTCATTCAATTGCACTATTTTTTTGTTGTGTCTCAACACAAGTACACTCATAAAGGATGCCATGATCAAGAAAATTTGTGCACGCCATTTTAATACAAGCAGTGAGACAGGTAAAAGCATTAGATTTAAAACGTATGAGATACACCCAAGTAACAGTGAGAAATCATCAACAATTATTAGAAAATAGTGTGCACCGGTTGTAGAGAGAGTAGGATATCCGTCCTAAATACTGCAATAAATACGATTAAAAATAGAAGTAATTTTATTCTCAATCGATTTAAAAGGAAGATATGTATGTTTGCCTCGGATACAACTATCACAATATTTAATGTTATTCAAGGTACACAGATTTTGGAATGCAAGAATTTGAAGGAAGTTGTAGGCGGAGATGTCATAAATCAGGAGTGGTAGTAAAGTTGGAAGTGAATTGAAGTGCAACTGGAGAAAAATGCTTGAGATGATAGAGGCCTCCACGTTCTTCATCCATTCCAATCAGCTTCATTATCTATTGGTCCTAGAAAAGAGAAATGGAGGGAGAAAAAGTGACAACACAATTGGGTGTCCTAGTAAGTTGGCTAGCAGAAACTAAATAGTAATTGAAGTTAGGAACAAAAATCACGCTGCAAAGACATAAATAGGGTACTTGCCAGGTATGCGGTGTGCATAGAGGCTGCTAAGGTTTATTGGTGTTCTAATGAGCAGTATAGCCAATGATTTCGAAGCAAGAGGATTACTAATGACCGTCTTTCTGCATTTGGTAAACTTAACATTGCAAGGATGAAAGGCTATGAGTGATTGGAGAATGAGCACGGACAACAGCCATGACAGATGTTGGGAGTGGACAACAAAGGCATTTGCAGGAGGCTTTAGATTTCTTCTTGATATAGGTGGCAAAAGATCTAGCAATTGTGGGAAGCGGATCCATGGCGAGGATTGGGAATTGGATATTGGAGAAGGAATAAAGAAGGCCCATGAAAAGTTGAAAAAGCCATTCGGAGTTAACTGTCTCTTTAGCCTTTTTACAAGCACCGCATTTGCAGGAGCCAAGATCGGTGAAAGCGGGGAGTTCATCCCATAATCCTTTGATAGTATTGTAATATGTGATAACAGATATGGTGTTCTGTTTGAGATTAATCATATCACGTTGGAGGCGTTAAAGATGGGGTGATTGCTTTAAGAAAATCGATTGTCCAAATCAAGCCAAACATCATAGGGTTGAGAACAGTAATTTAAGCTCTGTCGTAAGGGCTTATCTAGGGGTGACAATTGGCCCAAGCGGCTAGTCACTCTATAAATACCTACCATTTTAACCAACGTTTTCACACTAATTCTCTACAATCTATTTGCTACATTTTACAATCTTATTCTTAATTCAATTCCTTGTATTATTCAATATTACTTAATTGTTTATAATTATTCCTTATATTTTGTAACTTCATTCTCAATTCAATTATTTATTTTATAATTTCTATTTTATATTTATACCTTTCATCGAAATCTGCTTTTAGTACAAGTGATCGGGTTTTATCCGAGTTCAGATCATGACTCAAAAGAAGAAATATTAAAAAGTCTAATGTATATAAAGGATTGGCAAGACTCTGAGTACCGAGTCCAACATCAATATGACCAAATTGCGTCTAATCACGTAAATAATATTTAAGTTCGTCATAATTTTTTTGTTTATTAATAATATTCATTTTTTGAAAAAATTTGTACTCATAACAATTTGTTCATATACAATTTTAACTCTACCTACTCAAAAAATAAATAATTTCAACTCTACCTCCATGACACCACTAGGCGTATCAATGGAGTCGAAGAGCCCAGATAGAACCATATCACTGCATTGATCCTAGAGGGTGGCAATTTGAGTGTCCGGTGGTTTCTTCAAAGTACCATTGAAGAAGACAAATCTAATTTAGCATTGAGGACCATACGCATTGAGTGTTTCCAGCTAGCATAGTTGTCCGAGTAAGGAGATCAGAAACTAGCACAACACCACAATTATCAACAAGGGTTAAGAAATATAGGGACGCAAAATCATTGATCAATTGTAAAGGCGTGGAATTAGTGTCGGACTTAAGTATAGGCAGGATTGGCAATTGCATAAGGCGTTGCCTTGGTGAGGATGACTCTTCGTTTTCTCTCTTTTCTCTTTATCGTTCTTTTGTTTGTTATTTGATCTTTTGAATTTTAGTTTACAAATAAATTCTCTAGCTTAGTTTTACTATCTTTGATTGTAATATTGACACATATGATTTTTGTAATAATTTTTATTCCCCTTTTTTTTTTTTGGTTTGGTGATTTTCAATTTTGATATGAAAGCATAAAATTGATCAAAATTTTCAATCGGTACTCTTTCTCTCATTTTTGGTGTAATGATGATTCAAGCCCATTTGATATGACTTTCGCTTTTCTATTTGCTTCATGTAGAAGAGCTTTTGAAGGAAATTATCTTAATTTTTGTTTAAAATTAAATTTTAAAAAGCTTCCTATTTCAAAAGTGCTTTTGGAGGAAGCCAAATTGAACCAACTTCCTCTAAAAGTTCTAATTAAAAGAAGTTCTAAGTCAAATGGATCCAAAAACAGTTTTTGAATCGCAATAGCTCCTTTAGACTTTTCAGAAGTCGGTTCAAATGGATATTGTTTTTATTATTAGTATTCCATACTAGGATGTTGTTTGCAATTTTTTCTCCCTAGTTTCTCTATTTGCAAATTGTACTCGGACGGTATTTCGAAATGTCATTATTGACTATATCAGTCAAATATATCGAGAGCTTCTTAAAGTTGAAGTTGCTAAAATCGTACCTTTGATAAACAATGTGAGTAAGGTTGAATGTTTTGACCATTGTATCCATCGAAAAAGAAGTTCTAAAATAGATTATTAATAATAGTATAATTGTTAATTTTCTATCAAATTTTAAAAAAGAGTAAATTTAATTTAAAAGTTTTAGATTATCATTGTTATAACTTTGAATGTTTTATTCAATAAAAAATATTTGTATTAATATATATTTTTAATATTGGTAGGGTCCCCATACCTTGTAGTGCAGAGGTCGGGTTTGGTGTTTAAGGAAGCTAGAAGAGGGTGTAGTGAACATGTACGACTGATACAGAGAAATGCATCCATATCCGAGCTATGATTCTTTACCTTATAATTTCCATTACCACCCATTTAATTTGTACCTTCTCAAAAGAAGTTTTCTGTGGTTTTATCCCATTAAAATCTCTAGTTTTCAATTCAAAACTAAGTGATTGAAACTCAGTAGCCAAAAGCATCAAAGATTCGATCCAGTAGCATATTGTGTTTGTGTTCAAGAGAGAGAAGAGAGGAAATTAGAGAACCTTGAGCTGGAATGCTGGAAGAGTTTTCCAGTGGCAGAAAAAACAATTAGGTCATTCTCAGCATCACAAAGATTAGAGAGTTCTTGAGCCTTCTTAAAAACCCATCTTCTTCTCTTTGAAAAAGGTCACTTGGCGTGCCGTCAAGTTATCAATCGTCTTGATCTGAGTTTCTGTCTCACCATTTTCACAGTACACTCACAGCAAACAATATTAGTACAATACGAAATATATAGAGATCGAGGGACGAGAAAGAACATTGGTCTTCGATGAAAAGAAGCAAAACTTATTTTCAGGTACAATCCAGAATCTGAAACCACAACCCAAAAAAATGGAAATCACAGTTAGAAGAATCATTCTGT
>CAIGRN010076463.1:0-56490 GCA_903798345.1 Fraxinus anomala
TGCTTCTCTATGAAGGACTCGACGGACCCTGCAGGAATAACTTTGTCGGCAGAGCTATAAATGTATAGCTGCGGACAGCTTGGTTGCTGGAGTGTTAATACACTCAACACATCAGAAAGCCTCCTGCAATATGAGAAATTATAATTAACACAATGTCAAAGTAAAAAGGATGACAAAACATAAATCATGTCAAATCTAATGTTCCGGTTCTGATAATTTCATTGCTGTTATGTGAAAAAGTTGTATGAGGTATTCTAGCTTGACTACTGGCTTATTTTAAAAACAAGGGTGTCTGTGTGTCCACGTATTTCTGTCTAAGCTTTCATCACGTTCAGCCTAAATGCATTGGAGAAGTGTGACAACTTCTGTAAATACCAGATATAAATAACTTTGGGAGCATAACTGTTAGTTAAACAAGTTGGGAATAATGAAAGAAGAATTTTAGTTTCTAATGGAAAGCTTCTTTACCTATTTACGGAAGGATAATTCAGAACCACCCCGAAGAACTTCTCGAGAACAAGTAGAAGAGCCACTTCAGTTAATGCAGGCTTAGCTTCAACAGCATTTCTAGTTCCAACTGTTGCCTCTGCATCTGCTTCACTTAAGCTCATGAAACCTTTAGTTGCAACGCTATGCTTCTTCAAAAATGCAGCAGAAAATCCAGATGCCCAGACCTAGAAGCAACGAATAGATTGGATGAAATTCACTGAAGAAGAGAATTGTGAAATAACACAAAACAAGAGAAAACTTCAGATGCTGAAAAGACATTTATGAGTGAATTCAAGGCCTAGACAAAAATCTACCATCTATTTCTCTCTGCTGTATAACAAAAGTTCTAGTTCCCAGATTTGTTTCTCATAATTGATAGAAGAATATATAAACAGGTAACAGTCATCGATAAAGCCTCACTCATATTACATTAATCCTCCTTTAACTCTGCTCTATCAAGAGTTATTTAGCCCTTGTTTGGGCTCCATTAAGCCAAAAATATATTTCTTCAAAACTTATTTTGAAGCACATATTCTTCAATAAAATAATATTACATGTAAATCCAAAACTTTACCTTACTTTTTAACCAAACATTTTCCCAAAAAATTTACTATTCCAAAATACATTTTCCCCAAAAACCTCATTAAAATGAAAGCCCAAACAAGGACTTAAGAAGTTATACCACAAATGCCCAAATCCTTTTTAAAATGTAGATAAACAATAACATTCAAATCAAACCACTTAGAAAAAAATGATAAAATGTGAAAGAAATCAGCATCAAATCGAACATATTAGATCGAATATGCACATTTTTAACTATCTTATACATGAAAAAAGAAAAAAAGGAAGTGAGCTTCAACACACAAAGTGAAATGCTAGAAATACAACCCTGTGGCGTAACATAATTGGTGGAACTACAGCTCAAAATACTAGTCGCACATTTATTGTTTCGTGTAAAGCTGTGTTTCAACCCACGATGTCTTTCCAACAGTCATATTGCGTAGGAACCTTGTGTAACTACAATTCTACAAGACAATATTACCTGTGGATCAGGGGCTGCCACAGGAGCAGAATCCACAATACAGCCCTTAATCCTTTCTGTTAATGTAGAATCCTTCTTCTGAAACTTTTCCAAAATGACTCCGTAACTGCAGAGAAATTAAGAAACTCATCAAACATAATAGTGAGTAAAAGCTTCATCTTTTTTCTTTCTTTCTTTCTTGAGATTAAGGAATTATATCAAAGTTCTAAATGAACCGAAGCATAAAAACTTACGTTAGCCATCCTGTATTGCTAAATGTATGGAAAACCAAATTCTTTCCGTGCTCTTCTTCCAGCCATTCTTCGAGATGGTTCACGAGCAATTCTATATCCTCCTCAGCTTTCCCCCCAACTTGATAGCTGAGAATTTCATTCATTGGGAAAGTAAATGTAATGGCATGAAACCCTCTTGAGGTATACCATTCTGCATATCTCTTGAGATGCTTCTGCTTTGCGCCTAACCATCCAAGCAAAACCACAACAGTCCTAGATTTTGCTGATGAACAATCAGAAACACCAGACACGTTGATGGTGTTTGGCTCTGGCAAATGCCATCTATATAAAACATCTGAGGTCGATGGAGGAATATTATATGAGGAGGACACTGGTTTGGCAGTTTTTGCTAACTCAGCAGACTGATACAAATTGAGCAAAACAGGAGAAGACACCATAGAACAACAATTCGGTCCAGTTTTAGGAAATGATATTCTTACATTAGGCAAAGGTGTGCGAATTCTGGTGATGAAAGACAAATCTGTTAACTTGGAAAAAGATATCGTGGACACCAAAGATGAACTTGTTTCTTGTAATGACTCGGAAAATGAAGGATTCGATTGTTCCAAGGAATAACAAGTCTCTGATGAACTGGAAGGCCGCAGTTTATCGTGAAAATCAGCAGAAACAGAGGCTATTGCAACTGCAGAGGCCGCAACTACCGGCCTCTGAAAGATTCCAGAAAAGGAAGCCATGTGACAACTAGTTGAAGCTCAAGTAATGTGTCAAAAGAATTATCGTCTACCCACAAAGCCTAGAAATAGAATTTGCATCCACCTGCATAAAGTGAAAGATAAAAACTGAAATTGATTAAAACATTAGACACATGAATTTGATTAAAAAACTAATCTTTGACGCACTACCTACCGGTTTATGGGTAAACGTTTTTTGTTGAAGAATTCAAAGTCAGGCTGTCTAATGAATTGACAGCCTGATCCCAGCAGCCAACCAAAAAAGAAATCCCTTTACAGAGTCAAACCTTTCCCCCAACGCGTCCTGTAATTAAATGAAAATTCCACCCGGCAAATTCAATTAATTAACAATACATAAGAGAATTAACAAGATAAAAAATTATAAGTGGTAGGATGCTGACGCCTGAGCCAATAGGGTCACAACACGTGAATCATGATCATTTCTTAATACATCATAATCATTTTTAATTTATAAGCTTATTTTTCATGTGAGGTTTAAAAGTACCCCAAAATTAACACAGTCCCACATATTCATAGGACGAGTTTGATGTGATATTTACTTCCAAAATTTTAGGATTTAACATATGAAATTGAAAGGACAGTTGTCGACCCCTGGTTATAGGGTAAAGACATTATTGTCCCAAATTTCCACCTAATTTTGCAGAACGGGGTTGCTTTCAATTTTAGCTCGAATCATAATTTCGTTTTTTCGTTAAATTTTAATAATCCTGAACGAAATTAAACAATTTGTTAAAGTGATTTTCATCAATGAAATAAGAGTAGATGATTAAAACATTACAAGAATAAACAATTAAAATAAAAGCCCTGTTCTAATAAATTATTGGCAGAATTTATAATCTGGTCTAATAGGAGTAAAAAATCAGAATTGGCATCACCAAACCTCTAAATTCTAGGGAGGAAAAGGGGAAAAACGAAGGAGAAACAGAGAAATTAAAAAGAAAGATAATGTATCAAAAACAGATTGTGTGTGTGTCGAATGGAAAAGAAGAACTGACCTCAGAGAGAGAAGAAACAGTTGTAGAACAAATTAAAATTCAATGAATGAGTCGAATGCTGTTCAATTTCTTGTTCCCGTTTATATATAGGAAAAGAGAAAGAATGGACGCCTTTGAATCTGTTTCACACACACACACACACACAGAGTTAATTATCCCAATAATTAATCAACTTTGGTTCGCATGCTCAGTAAAATTTAAAATGTCAAATTTTATTCATTAAATTTATCTGAATATTGAACGTTATTCACGACATAACATTTATTTCAAACCTCTAATGAAATTGAAGATGTGGCTAATGGAATGCACAAGTGACATCATGCCACGTCGTTATCAAATTGTCACGTAAGAAAACATTTTTCATTACTCGCTAAAACTTGAAAAATGTCATTCATTGCTCACAAAACTTTGATGTGGTCGAATTTTGCTCGCTCAACTAATAAAAATAACGTTGGCATATTGTTCACTAAAAAATGTATACTACAAGTGCATGTATCATGTACAAGTAATAAAGTTGACAAACTAGTCGGATCGTTGATTACACGAGGAATGATTACTCAACTACATAATAGTGAAATTTAATTTTAGCAACGAAACGAATAATAAATTTGATTTTTTCATATGATGAAAATAGCTTAAAATTCTACAAAAAAATAAATAAATAAATAAAATCGAAAAGATTAACCAACATTCAACCACCTCAAAGTTCAATAAGCAGTCGAAGACATTTTTCAAAATATACTGAGCAATCGAAAACGTTTTTCAAAACTTAGTGAACAGTGAATTATGCTTTCTTACGTGACAATTTGGTAACGGCATGACAAGAACGCCACATGTGCATTTTGTTAGCCACGTCATCAATTTCGTTAGAAATTTGAAACAGATGTTATGTTGTGAATAACATTTGTTGACGTCGAAAATTGTATGAACAAGATTCAAACCAACTTAAAATGGAAATAAGAGTTTTATTGATAACGACTTGCAAATTATAATTATAACTACAAGTGTTTACTCTTTTTTCTTAAGGAGATATTTTAAATATCAAGTGTTTTTAGCCCTTTTTCCTTCTTCCCTCTCATTCTTCCTTTTAAACGGAAGAGTTAGCATGCATTCATCATTTTATTGTCTTATCAGCTACAATACCGAGTTGAGAAAGTATATAACTGGCATGTTGGATTGGTTACCGAGCTCGACTCTGTTAGGTCATTATGAGTTAACCTTACATGTGGTTCCAAAAATTAATGAACTAATTAGGGAATGAAACTAAAGTATTTGATTGATGGAATTGGTGTGCGTTGATGTAAGACCTTCCAAATATCACTTGTTGATTGACTATATGTACAATGTGTAAGGAATCTTCAAACATTATGTCTCTTCAGTAACGACGGTTATTAGTACGAACTGACATCAAATACCTGACCTTAAATTAGCATGAGTTTAATGCATATGAAAAACTGTATTTAATGAGGTCGGAGGTCGGATATCAATGACATTCAACGTTTGAATAAGTTTGGTAATCAAAACTCGACATTTTAAACTTTAGTGAATAATCGAAGACACGAACATAAATTCAATTATTATTGAGGTAATTAACTCCTCTCTCTCTCTCTCTCTCTCTCTCTAGCAAAAAATAAATTTTCATTATTTAACCCTTGTTTAATGGAATTAAAATTAAGGTTAAAGTCAATAATTAATTTTAATCACATATTTCATAAAATTCAAAAATTTTCAACTACACATTTTATTTTATCTATTTTTATCAAAATTTACCAAAAAATTTAATTTTAATCCTACTATTCCAATATATTTTTAAAGAGGTTTTATTTTGGAGCAGGTGAATATCATTGGAGGAATGGAATCGAGCGAAATGGAGGTGGAATAGACATAAGTCCTTTGAGGAATATATTTTGGAATATTCTACCAACTAGAAGGGATCATGGCAATCACAATAACGCCAATGGATTATGGAGCTCCATTCCGTTCAACTCTTTTCTAGTCCACACAAATATTTCACAAACTTTAATTTTAAAATTCATTACCCATGTAAAATCCTTGGTAACCAATGTCCACAAAAAAACAATCTAAATTCGTACATCTATTTATGAACGCAAGTCTTTCCTAGTCATGATATTACTAGATTTCTTCAATAACGATTATTCTAGTTCATCGACGAGATTGCACTACACCTCGTCTATCAACTCCAAAGTATAAATGTGAGGTCACCTTTCCTCATGGGATAGAAATGTAAAGTTTTTCTTTATTGTTATGTTTTAACTTTCTATTTGAATATTTGTCACCTGACAATTTTAGATGAGTTTTTGTACCTATGTTACGCGGAATTTGGACTAAGTTTAAAAAACAACACGATGACCAGAAAAATAATTTTAATAAAAACTAACAATCCACTATAAGACAAAGGATCGCTACTCTCTCGAGCCCCTGCCATAGGGAAGCTCTTCGTTGCACTTGCTCATCTAACTCAAGCTCAAACCCTTTAGCATAAAAAACTACATATAGGACCCTCCCTCGAGTTTTCCTTGCTAATAAGAAAGAAAAAAGACAGCCCCATTCTCGTACCCAGGAGGTGTGTCAGAGAGAGACAACCCACGTTCTCAGAGGGGCTATATGCTTAATAGTAGCTTCTATACAGAATATCATTGCAAATCTATATACTTGATCTTAGAGAACATGTTTGTCTTGGCTTATTTCTAAGAAAGAAGCAAGAACAATACACTAATTTAGAAGCACCAAAACGACAACAAAGGAGTGAAACGAAGGATGATTTCACAACTATATCCTCGTAAATCAAAGGACAAGATTAAACAAATGCACAGCGTTTAAGGAACCAGTGACCAAGATTCGTCGTCTCCACTTTGAAGAAGAAAGTGTGGTAGTTATCGTAGAATTAATCAAGAAATGGAATTGTAACTTGCTTCTCTGTGTGTCATAATAGTAAAAATAAGGGTAAACGTGTCACCCAGGAATCATATCATTGAAAAAATAAATATCAAAATATTAAAATTCTAGGTAACATCAAACCATCGACTCACCAAAGTCGATACCCAATAACTCCAAGTCTGGAGATGTAAAATGTGTACTAGCAGCTAGGTCATTCAAATCCAAATGAATTTCTGTCGTATCGATAGTGATTCTGCATGGTACCACATTCTTGTCACCAATTAAGAGAGAACAGTTGCTATAAATACCTTCTTTGGGTGGAAGATTCAATAAACAAGACCTAGGTGCTGACAACCTCTTTCTATCACTAGTAACCTTTTCCTTGTTTTTAACCATCAACATGAGACGATGATGGCGTCCCAACAGCTCTGAGACATATTTCATGTCACCTTTGGAAAGTGCGTGACGCACTCGAGTAGATGATACTTGGCCTTGCTCCTTTGAATTGCTAGAGTTAATGTTTCCAGAATCTTGATTCTTGTCCATGATGGGATTAATGATGTAAGCACCAATGCCATACTCCTTGCATAATTGCACCAGGTCCGCTGCATCACCAGCAGCTCTGTATCCAAAACGGTAGTTTTGACCTACCATATTAACAATCATGCTCACCATTACATCATTGGAACTTAACAAAATTAAGAAGACAGAAAGGTAAGGCAATATTATACCTGCCACAACACCCTGAACTCTAAGCTCCTTTGCTAACTTCTCAACAAATTGTTGCGGAGTGAGACATCGAACTTTTGAAAACTCGACCTCGATTTCCCTGGGTATGACATTACCACAGTATGGAGCCCAAGAGGAAAGAACCCGTTCTCGATCGCATTTGGCAACTATTGGTGCCCTATTTAAAGATAATATGAAAGAAGTCATAAACAACCTCTCAGTCCATTTATTAATATATTATCAGAAAACAAAATTTATGTACATACTAGTAAGTTAAATAAAATGGATAAGCAATATAACCTTCTTGTTAACCAATCTAAGATTTATTTGAATAAGCATTCAAGCACTTGACACATATTGCTCTTCTACTAAATGAATTAAGAATTTGTACAAATACAGTGGAAAGATTCATAGTTTACGCAAAGGGTAATTAGCACATAACGTCCTTACCTTTCAATATTATTGTGAAAAACATCATTACCTTTCATTTTTTGATATTTTCACCCTTATTTCTACCTTTCATTGCGCAAAAGGTCATTTTTATCTATTTTCTTAATAAAAAGTTGTTAAATGCCAAATATACTCATTTGTTTAAATTAAAAAAAAAGAACTAATTGCAACTATAGTCCCAAATAAATTATTAAAAGGGTAATCAACACATAATGTCCATACCTTTCACTATTATTATGAAAAAAGTCCACACTTATAATTTTTTTGGTATTTTCACCATTAATTACACTTTCGATTGCACAAACCATCACTTCCATCCATTTTCATTTAATTTCTCAATAAAAAGTTTTGAAATAACGAATATATCCTTCTATTTAAATAAAAATTGGATAGAAATGATGGTTTGCGCAATCAAATATGTAATTAAGGGTGAAAATGCCAAAAAATGAAAAGTATGAACGTTTTTCACAATGACAGTGAAAGATGTGGACATTATGTGCTAATTACCTTTTTAATAATATATTTGGGACTCGTTTGCAATTTTTTTTAATAAAAAATTGGGATTATGATCACAATTAGATCTTTCTTTTTATTTTTATTTTATTTAAATAGAAAGATATATTCGTCATTTGAGAAAATTAATGAAAATGATCTTTTGGGTAATGAAAGGTGGAACAAGGGTGAAAATGCTAAAAAATGAAAGGAAATGACGTTTTCATAATAATAGTGAAATATAAGTACGTTATGTGCCAATTACCCTTTACACAAGTATTCTGTTCATGTTCATAGCTAACCTTGAATTTCATCCAACGAAAGTATCTTGCCAATATTTACACCCCAATGCAAAAGGACCTTCTAAGTAGTCAAGTGTGGTAGTTAAGCAGGGTGTCATACAAAGCATCTAACAAATCATTTAATTATTTACTCAATTTGGAAAATACTAGTGAATTTATCAGATTATGAATATTTTGCACATTCATCAACGCTTCTCGACTAAATCGTGATCATATCTGCAAACGGTCTTGTATTAAGATAAAAGACTTAGGAGAGGTCAAGTGAGCAATCTAGAGTTAAGGAAGATGTTATGCAAACTGATGTTGAAGAATGCTGGTCAAACAGATTCAAGGACAATCAAATTGAGAAGCAAAAACCAAGGAAAAAAAGGAGAAAAACAACAGTTCAGGCATATAAATTAATGACATGCACCAGGAGAACATGTACAGTTCAGACGGTCTTGATGTAGAGTGGAGAGATTCACTAGCATTTCTTTTTTCTCTTCTGTGCCTTATTTGCCTTCAAATATTTTATTGCACTAGAATAACAAAAGGGTTGAGAAGAAAGGGGCATTCCGCACCTAGGTTCCCACCCAAGTATCTCTGCCATTCCAACAAAGGCTAAAAGAAATGGAACTCCAATTTTTGCTGCTTGGATTGCAAGTTCCCGATGACCAATATGAAGGGCATCAAACTTCCCCAAAGCTACCATCCCTCCTATTATAAAGAAGAACCAATAAATTATTCATCCAGATACTAAACTTAGTCATTTCAAAACAACATGTTTATATAATTCAAGACAAACTAAACAAAAAATATTTTTCAAAATATGGAGTTGAGTTACAGGACCACGACATATATACAGCAAATTAACAAGAAATATTTATCAGCAAACTGCAAAAGCCAAAAAC
Organism: Fraxinus anomala; assembly: GCA_903798345.1. Classification (NCBI taxonomy): domain Eukaryota; kingdom Viridiplantae; phylum Streptophyta; class Magnoliopsida; order Lamiales; family Oleaceae; genus Fraxinus; species Fraxinus anomala. The sequence goes on from CAIGRN010076463.1 coordinate 9,273, forward strand.
TTTCAATCACATTTTATAATGAATTATCAGGATTATCACCCCACACGTGATAAAATAAATAAATCAAGATATATATATTAAGAAATGATAAGCACAATTTAAGTAAAATAAATAAATTAATTAAAATTTCCATTTATTAAATAAATTAAAGAAGTAAATTCGTCAAGAAAATGATATAACAAAAATAAAAGTTATTTCCAATTATATAGTAATTGTTTGGTACAGATGCTCTAAAATTCATTTTTCCCCCAAATTTATTTTCAACCATACATTTTCACAATAAAATAATTTTGCACATAGACCTATAACTTTTCCTACTTTTTAAGTATACGCTCTTCAAAAAATTAACTTTTCACAAAAATTATTCATATAAAATCTACATCAAAGGGCCCATAGTCAAATAAATAGCATAGGAAGTTTACATTTCATGAAAAGGGCTTGAAGAATATCAGATTTCTCAAGAGGTCAAGACTCTCGTCCAGCTCAACTAAAGAAGTTTTAGAAAGATTACAAATTTATGCAATAATTCAAAACAAAAAGTCTAATCTAGGTTAAAAGACCTGATAAACAAATCAGTTGTCACAGTACATACCTGCAGCTTTTAATATATCATTTTTTGTACAATAGAGATGTTATCACATCCATATTCAATGCACAACCAATAATCAGTTTAACCAACAAACCAATCAGGCAACTGAGGAAACAAACCATTTTTAGTTTTTCTATTAAACAAAAAATGTACAAAAGATAGCATGGTTTACTTGCCAGTTGTTGAAGATAACATTTAGATAATTTACATATGACCCTCTTTAGTAGCTTAAACTTCTAGATGACATTGTTAACATGGTAAGCAAGGTTCAAGTCTTGATGCCACCCATTTAATGAAATTGCGTAAGTATCCAGCCTTGATGGAAAGAAATGATTATTTCTACACGTGAGGGAACTGTTGAAGACAACATTTAAAGACCTCTCTAATAACTTAAAGTTTTAGATAAAATGTTTAACACAAGTAATACTACATCAACCTCATGCACAGCAAGTTGGCACAATTTTTTTTTAAAAGAAACAGCAGATTCTAAATTCCAGAAAAAGAGAACAGATTGTTATGTAAATTAAAATCAGTTGTAGTTCTAATAGGGTATAATTAGAGTTACAAAATTGCCAAAATTTTGCAACTGATAGCTGCTACCAAAATTCAAGTAACAAGTCAACCAATAGTTTTTGAATGTCATTTTGTTCTCAAGCGCAGACAATGTCATTTTCTGTAATACTTATTAGTTATCACTTCTGTCATGACTGAAAACGTTCCTATCAGTATATTGAAATATAGTTATTTCAGATAATACTTGTACAAGTGCTTGAATGAAGAAATTAAAACCAAACAAGAAGAGTTCAAATTGTTCTTTTTCAATATACACATTTGGTTGTGACTGTGATTGGACTTTCACGATGTTAATGTCCTCCATTAATGTTGGAAATAAACTATTTGCAATCTTAAATCTCAAGAATTTACACTTATACTATATTCTCCTTCCCCTTCCCCATGCCCTCTCCCCTGCACACTCCCAAAAAAAGAAAGAGAAAAATCTGTGCATCTCATGAGTATGGAAAAAGAGAATGTCAGAGAAACAAATAGTATTATATTTACAATGACTAACAAAGAGTCCATTGTCTCTCTACTTACCCATCTATTTTGTGAAAATTGCTATAAGATAGGACAGGCAGAAACACTGTTATAAATGGATTTACAAACATATGTACTGAGTTAACAACAAAATGTATTGGTAAATGAGTTCAAAAAATAACCTGCTACAGAGGATAATCCTGCAGATGGAGGCACCTGGCCATCTTCCCTATTTGTAAGTGAAAAGAACCACATTAAAACATTGAATTAGGTCTTACTGAAACGTATATCGCAATTTGGCTCTCTTTATTTATGAAAGAAAATGTTAAAGCATAACAAACACATAAAAACATACACGTGCTGTTGAGACTGTCTGAAAATAAATCAAATTGTTTAATAAACTACTTAAATCTAAATTTCAACAGGTTTGAACTGCTATTCAGCATAATATAATCAGCACACGAGCTAATCTAGTCTATAAAGTTCAATTCAACGACTGCCTTTTATTTTAAGCTATCAAATACACAAAGGTAAGTTCTTTATGATGCTATATATCAATTCCAATCATCAAATAGAGAAGAATACCTCAAAACGTCGGAGAGGAGGGAACTCGGAGCTGTATTTGTGACGCAATTGTCATTATTAACGAAAGAGACGCGGGCAAATTCATCATTATTACTGGTAGTAGAAGAATAGGAAGAATTGATGTTGAATAATCTTAATCTAAAAAACTTTTTGGAGGAAGGGGAAAAAGAGAAAGGCAATAAACCCAGAAATGGTTTTGTATAATTGGTATAAACCCCAAATTGGTAAGGACTGCAGTGGTAATCTCGCAAGTGCTGTGATATACCACGAGACCCACTCAACATTATTCACCAGTTTGGGTTGAAGAGGATGACATGCTTTTGTGTGGCGTTTTTAACCGGCTGATAAACATTTCTCGAAAGTTTTTTCGTGTTTTAATGAATTCATTGGGTTAATTTCACAAACGGCCTGAAGTTAAGTGAAAATTATAAAATGGTTACTAAAGTTCACTACTTGCAGAAATGGTCACTGAAGTTTCACGCTGTTTCAAAAACGATTATTGAACTTAGTTTTAGGACTATTATGTTTTAATTCAAACCTAAAACGCCAAAACAAGTGGACATAGAAGTTGGAGGACTCAAGTGCAAAATTCAACTTAAAATCACCTAAACCCAGACTACCACTTTCCGGCCACCAAAAACACCATAGCAACATACCACATTGAAGCCCTCGCTGCCCTCTAAGTAACCCACCTAAGAACCCCCTTAACTCTAACCATGGTGGCCGAAATTTCGTCCCAAAGTGGGCCTCTCACACAGTCGGCAGTTTTGTACTGTGCGGAGGCCCACTTTGGGACGAAATTCCACCACTTTCCGGTCATCAAAACCACCGGACTAATATACCACCTTAAAGCCCTCGCTGACATCTACGTAACCCATCTAATAACCCCTTACTCTAACCATGGTGGTCGAAAAATTTCGTCCCAAAGTGGGCCTCTCGCACAGTCGGGTCAAAACACGACACCGAGAGGCCTATTTTGGGACGAAATTTCACCACTTTTCGGCCACAAAAACTATCGGACCAATATACCACCTTGAATCCCTCGCTGTCCTCTATGTAACGCACCTAAGAACCCTCTCTAACTCTAACTGTGGTGACCGAAATTTCATCCCAAAGTGAGCCTCTTGCACAGTCGGCAGTTTTGTACTGTGCAAGAGACCCACTTTGGGACGAAATTCCACCACTTTTCGACCATCAAAACTATCGGACCAACACACCACCTTTGAGTTTGGGTGATTTTAAGTTGAATTTTGCACTTGAAGTCATACAGCTTCTATGTCCACGTGTTTTGACGCTTTAGATTTGAATTAAAACATAATAGTCCTAAAATTAAGTTCGGTGACCGTTTTTGAAATCGCGTGAAACTTCAGTGACCATTTCTGCAAGTTTTGAACTTTAGTGATCGTTTTGTAATTTTCACGTAACTTCAATGACCGTTTGTGAAATTAACACACAATTTTTGTCTAAAGACATATCTATAATATATTAAATATTATGAGAATTATTTTTTTAACGATTCTATTCCTACTATAATTTAATTATTTCAATAATATCTTTTTTTTTAATATGTATTTAATTTATTTAACCATTTAATAACTATCGATGCACATGTAAATTTAACAAGTTCATTTCACCAGTATGCATTAATGTATGAATTTTCTATTATTAATTATCAGTTAATTAACATTCTCTTTCATTTATTTATCATCAATGTACATGTATATTTTAAAAGATTCTTTCACATTTGTGCTTTCATTAGTGTATGAATTGTCTATTATTAATTCTCAATTAATTAACATTTACATTCATTTAATTAATATTCATCTTCATTCATATATTTCAGTGTTATTAATTATAATTGATTCAATTAATTTTAAAGTGTAGGTATAATGCATTTCTTTTAACATCCAATTTTACTTAAGTGAAAATTAAATAAGTAATTTAACATTCATTTTCGCGTATATATTATCTGTATTAATTCTAATTTATTTAACATTTACGCGTATTCAAAAATTAAATTACAGAACTTATAAAGTATTTTCACAATAACGTACAATGCACGTTCAACGTTAACTAGTGAATATAAAACAAAGAAATGAATTCTAATTTTGTCTAAAATTGTAATTTAAGATGTCGATCAAACCAAAAAAGGAGAATGGAGCAGATAATGGTTATCTTTCTTGGAGATAATAGATACATTTTCTGAACCATAATTTAATTATTTAAATAATAACTTATTTTTTCATTATTCAATATGTATTTAATTTATTTAACAATTTAGTAACCATCCATGCACATACAAATTTGACAAATTCATTTTATTTGTGAGCTTTTATTAATGTATAAATTTCCCGTTATTAATTTTCAAATAATTAACATTAACATTCATTTATTTAACTATTTAGTTATCATCAATGTACATATACATTTTACATATGTGCTTTCATTAATGTACGAATTGCTTATTATTAATTCCCAATTAATTAACACTCACATTTGTTTAATTAATATTCATCTTCATTTATGTATTTCAGTTTTATTAATTATAATTATAAATTAATTATAATTTCACATTTAATGCATTTCATTATTCACTTCCATATATGCAAATTAACATCCAATTTTACTTAATTGAAAATTAAATAAATAATTTGACAATTGTTGTCACACATATATTCTAAATTATTTAACATTCACGCATATTCAAGTATTATTTTTACAGCACTTAAAAGTATTTCATAATAAATTACAATACACGTTCAACGTTGAACAACAAAGGAATTAATTCTAATTTTTTAAACTAAAATTGTATATTTAGATTTAAGATGACGATCAAACTAAAAGAGGAAAATTGAGCAAATTATGGTTATCTTTCTTGGGGAAAATAGAGAATTTTTCCGAATGAGTCATGCTACTTGTACAATCCCGTTTACAACTTCGTTTACCATATGTGACTTGTCAAACATCGTATCCTTTCATTTAAAAAACTATTTCTGAAATCGATGATCGAGATTTTTACAGAATCATGCTAGTGCCACTTGGCTAAAGTGTCATCCCCTATGTCAAAGGGGATGGCACTTTAGCAAAACTCATTTTTACAATACATAAATTAAACTAGTTGTCCACAAATGTTGTACAATTAATTTTATTTTTTCTTGAATCACGTCCTATCATCTATTCTAGACCATTAGGGACATATCCAATAAAGCAATTTGTACATGTTTTTTAACATTAAATTTGACATCTTCTATATGTAGGAAATCAGGCAATTGATTGAAAAGAGTGTTTTTAAAATCAATATATAAAAAAATTGTCAACATATATAAAATCAAACTTGATGTATGTAGCGATAAAGTAATTAGTAGGGGCATGACTTAACGCTGAACAATGAAAGAAGGCAATAACAAAAAGTTTATACACATGGATTTCATATTATCTAAATTTTCTTAACTATTAATCTTCGAACCCTTTGAAGTTAATTGTGTAAACAACAATTCCTAACCAAATTGACCGTTTTCTTTCTTTGTTTTGAAAGCGAAAGTGTCATTTTTAACAAACGTAAAAGTAGATTAAATGAATATCATAAATAAAACTCAAAAGTACTCTCAAAATTGTATTGTAGTACGTTGTCGTCTCTTAATTTTTTTTGTTTTAACATTTAAAACACCAATCTTCGTTGTTTGAAGCAGTTTTCTCATTTTCTAAACAGATTGTCCGGCTTGTGAAGTTTAATGGAAATAACGGAGTGGTTTTGCCGTTAAATCGAAATTCAATGATTTATTGTCAATTTAATTTCAGTGACCTAATTACATTTGGCGTCAAAGTTTGGTGATCAATGTACAATTAAACCCGATATTTCGGTGTAGTTCAGAATTGCTCATCGCCTCCTTTCAGGTTTGATCACATTACAATCGGACCCTCACGTGAAATTACAAAGGACTTGTCTCAGCACAATACTGCCCAAACTTCAAATAAAAGAGAAGAAAAAAGGCAAATTACATGTCACTCGTATTTTTCCGCTCAAATTGACACCATTGGAATCCACATTCAATCCTAGAAATCCAGTGCGGAACTGCTGAGAAGTATTCAGAAATTGGTTTCTATTGGCAATGGAGTTGGCGTCAGGATTTGATGACGCTTCATCTTCGGGATTGGGTATGGATACTGTTTCGAATATGCGGGCGTCCTCGTCAACACCCATAAACTCCTCCAATATTGGTTTCCAGGTTTTAATTCTGTCTCTATTTTTCTGCCTATATTGTTTATTTTAATAATTAGTAATTGTTGCGCGAACATTTTAGTGCAATTTTTGACTTAGGGTTTTGATTTTTATTTTGATTTGTCCAGTTGTTGAAGAAACACGGATGGAAAGAAGGAACTGGACTTGGTATCTCTGAACAGGTTCTTCTTAAACCGCCATACTATTTCTTGATTTTTACTTATTTTCTTCTTCTAATTTAATTTGAATTGGATTCTTTACCTAATCTACCTAATCAAGGTTGCCTAGGTTAGTGACTATTTTACATGTCATCGGAACCACAAGAGTTACATAGAGAAGTATGATGTATTGCGTTGGATTTCCATCAATCATTGAATCTTAAATCCTTCTAAATATTGCTGGATTTCCTTCAACAGTTGAATCTCTTTAAAATTGTTGGTTGCTCCTTTGAACTTGACGATACTCAATTAGATAACAACAAAATAAAGTATAGTTAAGAAGTCACGTGCCTCTCTTTAAGAAGATTTTAGGAGCATAGAATAGTGTACTTAGAAAATGTTGTAAGTACAACATTTGCCTATGAGAATGTTATTGACCAAGAAGGGTGTTTTAAATCGAAATGTATTGAGCACAGAATAGTGTACTTAGAAAATGTTTTAGAGATAGGAGTTATTTATAGATGTGTTACACTCATTAGAATTATGTAGAAATAATACTCTTCCCTTCCTTGATCTCAATTATAATTGTCTGTGACCTTCACTGACATAAATGATGATGATCTATGGTATCTACAATAATATAGTTGATCCTGCTATAGAAAAATAATGTTCCATGATCTCATATGGCTCCTTGCCTTTTCTTGGATTTACTTCTTCCAAATAAAGAGGAATAAATGTTACTCATCTGAGTTATAAAATTGGCTTATCATGCAACGGGAACATCGATAGCCAGTTCTTGTTCCTTATTTGAGATTGTGAATATATCTTTGGCATATGGTGAATTAAATGTCCATGCTTGATGCTCTATCAATTTTACAATAAAGAGGAAGACACATCATGCAACACAATTAGATTTTGAATTAAAAATATGGCTTATTTACTTTTCACTTAAAACTGATCATGTAGAGCTAATTCTTGTTCCTGATTGGAGAATATGGAACATACTTTTTGTCATAGTGAAGTTTGTCCATAATTAATCTGAACTCCAAACATAAAAATTTGCCAAGTTTCTAATTAGTCCTTGATTCCATGCAGGGTAGGTTGGAGCCTGTACAGGCTTATACTAACAACGACAAGAGAGGATTGGGATCACATAAACCAAAGAAGGCAAAAGAGAAGTTGAGAAACCCTGAGAATCCTGATGGGAAGGGTGAAAAGGTCAGTTTTATGTTGCTAAGTGAAAGTTAATTTAGTAATTTCTGTTATCTTTGTATATGAAGTTATTTGTTGCTGCATATATTATGGAAGAAAAATTATGTGAATGATATACGGTATTAACTCTAATGGACACGTGTCATGGCTGTGAAGAATATTTTGTCAGTGGAGTGACTTGTCAGACATGTAAATCTGAAGTTAAAGCAATATACATATCCTTAACCTCACTTTCTTGATTTGGTTTTTCTATTATGGAGTGGAATAGAGTCCAAGAGCATGTTTGGGTGGCTTATAAATATGGTCAAACTATCTTATAAGCCAAAAGCCCATCCAAACATGCTGCTTAAATGGTGAGTTGGCTGATTTTAAGCCCAAGTTTAAATAAGCCAAAAGCCCAATCCCGCGTGACTTATCTATAATATAGGTGGGGTTGACCAAGTAATTACCCATTTACCCTCTACTTTTTCAACAGTTATAATCGAACCGATATAAAATCATTATCAATCACAGAAATTACATTTCATTTGCACCTCAACATTAGTGTCGTAATTCTTAATTAATATATGAAAACGTGCCCGTAAATCACGAAAAATTTATTAGGTTTTCTATAGATGATTTACCCATTTTAAATTTCACTTCACGAATAATTGTGGTACAATTATATCTTTTTCAAGGAAGAATCTCGATAAAAATGTTGCCTTTGCTAAAGTAAAATACTATGAGGAAATAATTATGGTACACATATTATTCTTAAATCTCAAGTAAAATACTCCAGGGTTATTTTTGTCATTTGGCACAGCCAAAAACTCGTAAGTAAATCCAAATATACGTGCTTATTGCACTTATGAGCACTTGACATCCAAACATATGGTCGTTTTATAAGTCCTTAGTTCACTTATAAGGTAGCTCCATTTTTTTCAAGCCCATCCAAACATGCTCCAAACCATATCTTTTCAATGTAATGAACTAGTATGAACTGATGGGAAGCTATGTTTTGATTTGAGGATAAACAAAGGGAACTGTTGCCTGTGTGCTTTGGCTTCACCTTTAGGCATCGTGTCAATTTTCAATTTGGGAATAATTAGCGAAGTCAATAATGTGCATATGTTTAACTTGGGGTCTGTTTCTCTCATAGCTGTGTATAAAATGCACAGAAGGTTTGACCTGACGTTTGCTTGTTGAAGGCACATCTCTTCTTACATGCTGAGCTAATGACTTTTTAAAGCTGGCACTTGTTCTTTTTAATATCTGGATTCTGGCACTGGAAGGAGGAGGCAACTGAATCTTATTCTATTTTCTTCTCTGATATCATAATGGTTCAATTGTATTGTGAAGTAAGTTGCACAAGATTGATGTTTTGCATTGCAGAGCGAGCCTCCCTGCTACAATTTTTAATTTGCTGTATAATGTAGAGAGTGGTGGCTAACATTACAAAGAAGAAAGACCACAATAAGAAAAAAAAATATGTTTATTTTGATTTCCCTGAAGTTCTTTATATTTTGAGCGTCCATTGATAGATATTCTTTATTGTCAACCCTTTGTGTGTCAGTATACAATATGTTCACAAATCGCCATTATTTGTTTCAGTTGCCTAAGAAGAAAGCAAAGGGCACCTCTAAAAAGATGAAGAAAATGCAAGTGTTTGAGAAGCGGCTGCAAGAGAATGAATTTGACAGGACCTTTTTCAGGGAGTTCTGGCCTGATAATGTTTGAATTATTGCGATGTATCTATAATAGCGCAAAAGTAACATAAATTAGCTACGTCTGAAAGGGGGATGAACGTGTATAACTTAATTGTTGGAATTGTAGCAATACATGCATCATAAGGGCACTCTTTATCGCATACTTGTTCATTTTGATGGTTGAATTGTGGGTCAATAAAACGCAGAACTGGAGTGGCATTTTCCCCTAAATGTACATGTACATGTACATGTACAGACAGTACAGTTGGTTGATATACGCAGATTTGACATGAAGGAATCTTTCATGAGTATGGCAGAACCTTTTTCACTGTTAGGGGCCATCTCGTTCTTTCGCAGTCGTCTTTACTGAACAAAGCAGATATGTAAAGAAGCAATCGTACTTGAGATTGTTAGAGGCGAGATTTACCATGCTACCTTTACACATGAATAGTAGTGTAATACCAAATTTTCTGTTCGCACTTGGAATATTTGGAAAGAGTTCTTTAATGGTTAATCAGAAATTTTGTTCATCACATTTTCTTTTATTGGATGTGTTTTTGTTGAGAAAATGTAAAGATCGTCCTTTTATAAAAAGGTCTTCTCGTGTGTTTTGTTACCTTCACGAGATTGACTTGACTTGACTAGGCTTTAAAAATTGCGGCTTTTCAAGATCTTTGTTACAATGGCTATTTTTCAAGATTGACCCAATTGATTTGAATTATAATTTCTCTCATTAGATATATTTAGGTCAATGACAGAAACATTATGTTACGGATTTCAACTTTTGTGTTTTAACTTGAGAACATAATAAATACAATAATACAAATTTCTTAAATTTTAAACTTCAATAACTAGGTATCTTCAATTTTTTTTTTTTTTTTTAAATTTAAGTTTGATCATATTTGCGGCTCACTAAATCCATCAAGCTCCACAAAATTGGATATATTCCAATAAAGACCCTAAATGCTACAAAATCATAAGATTGACGAGTCTAGTCAATATTTAAAGGTTAGGGATGCATTTGAACAAAATTAAAATGTCAGAGACCAACACTGTAATTTTCTTGTTTTACTATTAAAGTTTTTTTTTTTTTTTTTTTTTTTTTTTTTTNTTTTTTTTTTTTTTTTTTTTTCGAAGGGCAAATTTCCCTTCTTAAGTATATGTTCTCCCCAAAACCACGATAAACCCTTGGTGGCTGTGCATAAACCCTAAGGGCCTGAATCACTTTGGCAGTAATTGGGATAATCTACTGATACTGGTAACGAGCAGATGAAGATGTCAGCACAGTTGGTGTCGGAAAAGCCGGTGTCTCTGTCGAGAGCTGCAAAGCTCCTCAGCAGATTTGCCTCCGTTGACAACGGCTCTTCCGGCGCCGTCCCCTTGTATCTGCAGCGCACTGCTGATTCCTTCAATCACTTGGTACAGTTCCACAGCAAGCATAAGACTAACGACCTTCAAAATTACCCTGATATGAAAAGGGATCAGAAATTGCAAAGAGACTGGGAGAATGGAAACCCTCAAGATAATGCAGAGCCGAGGCTGGATGAAGGAAACAGGAAATATTCCAAGATTGGTCGGAGAAGCGACGAAAAGACGTCGGAGATCATCAATTTGGAGAATGGAGTGCCGGAGCAAGAGAAAAAGGAGGAGAAGAGGAAGAGGAAGAGGAAGAGTGGGGAAACTGATGGTGGAGACAAGATTGAAAGTGAAAAGGAGAGGAGGAGTAAAAAGAGGAGAACTGAAGTTGCCAACCGTTGATAGCAGTTGGTGGTGGATGGCTCCTGTTCTGGCTATACTTGTTGTAATTTTTGAAGGTAATTATGGGCCAACGAATTGTTTATTAATGCAATTCAATTTTCTTGGTAACTAGCTCAGTGTTGCAAAAAAAATTATCTTCTTCTTAGAGGAATTTAGTTGGTTCTATAATTATACATTTTTTCTCTTGATTGGTTTTCACAATGACTTGAGCTTGCACCAATTGCCATATTTTGTAAGTAATGGTTCAATTACGTAGAACTCTAACATGAGAAAGCAGAGGTGATTAAGAACCAGATAGCAAATAAGATTTGAAGGAGGAGGATCACAATACAAGGATTGGTAGAATTTATTAGTTGGAAAAAAAAAAAGGACACCCACTTCCCTTTCACGCCCTTTCACCACAAGCATGCACACGTTGTTTGCCAAAACCATTCTGGAGGAGCTGTTGATTGAGCAATTTCTAGTCCTCATCCATCTGTCCTGTATCGATTTTACTACACCACAATATTTGGAAAAAAAGCTAAATGATTTTCCTTGGGTATGATGGTTATCATTTTGAGTTTGCTTTTATTGCAATGACGTCCTTAAAACTTTTTTTAATGCCATTCTATTCTCTCTTTTTGAATTCCCGCTGGATGGGAACCTCGATTATTTACATGTACTATTAATATCAATAGACTAGAGACTACCGGTTTCACCATGTAGAATTATTGTGGGAAATTAGCGCATATTAGCATTCTATTTTGATGTCTACATCAGTACTTGGGAAATTAGTGTATATTAATTTTCTATTTTAATGTCTATGTCACTACGTGGCTTACCAAACGACAGTTTGTAGACCAAAGTTGCTGGGTACAAGAAGACAACTTTCTCTATGTTGAATCTTGTAGGCCTTCAAAATAAATTGGTGAAATTATGTGTTTGCAACTCCTCGTTCTTGGATTAATTTTCTGCAAAATAGTAAATTGTGTCTCTTTTTGTTCATACAACTGATATCAGGAAGTTTTATTCTCCTTTTCTTTTCATTCCATCTCTTGATACTCAGTTTCTTAGGTATTTACTTTCATCCTCTCTCAGCCGCTTCCTTATAGAAGAAAGCTTAGGACAACTTTCTCATCGACTGTCTCATGATGAGACGGGAAAATATAAATTTTTCTCAACTCATGGACATATATAAAACCATCTTTGCAAAAACATCTGAAAGATAAATAAAGGTCACTGATTAATGGGGTTGCCTGGTCCTGATTTAAGTGGGGCAACTTTGGGGAATCATTATAATATTTGCAATTATTTCATCCCTTTTTCGAGTTATCCTCCCTGATATATGCTCATCTTTGTGAGGTCACAATCTGTAGCCTGTACTAATTTTATATTAGATCACTCTTAAATTGCTTTCTATGATTAATACCATTATATGGAAGAAATTAGAAATTGCATTTAGAATTAGTATATGTCTTCCTTTCCGTATGAGAGTATACTGGAGTGACCATTGACTTCTCCATCTGATTTTTGTGGTATTGTTGGTAGACGGCTTTGATGAAATTACATTCTCAAAAGAACAGTTTCATAATTGCTGAATTGATGTGCTACAAGGTTTGCTGCCTGTAGATGGTTAATGCTTTCGCCGTGTGCCTGGTTTGAGGCTAATTTAACTCTTTGATTAATTAGCTTAACTTGTTTTACATATTCAAAGAATTTTACATCTTCTAGATAATTTTGGAGTTTCTAATCCTTCTTTAGCTTTATGAACTACATGAGATCAATATGGAATTTTTGCGGTGTAGGATCGTCTATTGAAATATTATTAGATGATTTGTAGTTTTCCCTGTGGTGGACATGTTTACTGTGTAAAATCCAGGTTCTGATTTTATAGGGAATGAGATATGTGGTCAAGGAAGGGAAAAACTAGCAGGGTCCGTCAAGGAATTAACCACCATTTGATTGAAAGTTGTGTAATGTGACATTTTTTATTAGAAAGGACACTTGCTCATTATGAGACAAGTACTCAGTTACAAACTTTGAGACAATAAAGGTTGCACCTTCAAATCTTCACGAGATTCACATGTAGTGTGTTGTATGTGATATAGAATGATTTCTTCTATTTCATTTCTTGCATTTTTCACATTCTTGTAAGTTATGATTTATAAATGGAATAAGCATAATTTTATTAAATTTATCAACTGTTTCTTTATTCTATTTTGAGCTTACTTTTAAATATTTTTTCTCGAGCTTTAAATGTAATATAGATATAACAAAAAGTGACATATCGCACTTCTACTACAATTTGAATCTTTTTATACTTGTACTGTTAAGCCCATGTTTTAGTCTCATTTTCTTTTCAAATTCATTTTCAACAACATATTCTTATAATAAAATAATTTGTACGTAAATCAAATATTTTCCCTATTTTTTAATCATACACTTTCAAAAAAATTACTATTATTAAACTCATTTTCAGAAAATGAGGTTCTAACATGGCCTAAATTCTTACAAGAAAGTACACATGTCGGACTAATTTCATTACATCATCTTATTGTACAAATCTTTTTGATTGATGACATTAAGACTAATGGACTTCACAACTATAGATCTTATCTCTTAGGAAGCGGTCGTCATACATGAGACTTAAGAGAAGGTAGTTGCTCGACTCTATCCTCATCAACTACTCGACCCTATCTCAATCAACATAGTAGAGACTTAAAAGAGAGTTGCTCGACCTTGTCTAGAGTAGATCACATCAACCATGCAGCAGCTCGACCATGCTCGTTCTAAGGTTAGCACACAACGGTAACAATTATTTGGATTCTGAAGTAATGTTTTCCAAATGTATGATGAAAAAATTGCAGCAGCTATGGGTAGAGATCAGAGCAAAACCTGCAATTTCTTTCATTTCTGTTTTTTCAATTATTTCAAGTAAAATTATCTGTTTCATTTTTTTCTCCTAAAAATAAGACGATTCTAATAATGGATAGACTATCTAGTACTTTTCCGAAAATGAAAATGCATCATTTCATGCCACTATTTAATTGACACTATATTTAGATCTCAGTTAAACAATGAATCTTAATTATTTAATACACATCTATTATATAGTGACAAAAAGTAGTAAGTACTTCATACTTCGAAATTTTTTCCAAAACGACCATAACTACTGCCAAAGTGAAGTTGGACATATCGCCACTATATTTGACGACGTCAAATTTTGAAGGTTAGATGTCCTACTAAAGCAAAGGGTGGTTATAACTGCAACAAAACTAAAAGGTTAAATTGACATTGTCAGGATTTGAAGGTTAGAACTACATTTCTACAAAAATCCGAAGGTTAGGGACCTATACTGCAATTTGTTCTTCTAGATCGTTTTAACTTTGAAGGGTAAATTTGTCTTATACTATCCTTTCTCACCCTTAATTGTACTCTCCCATTATACCCTAATACCCAGACGTCTCCGGCTTCAGCCTCGCTCTGTGATGGCTTCTTCTTCTTCTTCTACAGATAGAATCAAAAAAGAAACGACGCGCAAGGCAGTCAATGCCCTGTTGAAATGGAAGAAATTGCAATTACAATCCGATTCACCAAATACCCACAAAGAAGATAATGATGATTTTCTATACCTCTCGATAACCCTCAAGAAGATTCCACCGAAGAACCTCATCGTGACTCCACACAGAATTCCTCTTCGACACTCTCTTCTGCCGCATGATTTTTTCCTTATGAACCTCTGTCTCATAGTTGATGGCAAGAAAATCAAGTCAGGACTTGCCCAGCAGAAGCTAAAATCTCTAGACATGCCTATAAAACAAGTTCTGAAATTATCGAAACTGAAATCTGATTATAAATCTTTTGATGCCAAGAAAAAGCTCTTCGATTCATTTGATATGTTCTTCGCTGTTAAAGATGTGGTCCCTTTGCTTCCTGAGGTATTGGGTAAGGTGTTCTATAAGAAGAAGAGAAAGATCCCGATGCCTGTAGACTTAAGCAGTGATTGCAATTGGAAGGAGGAGATAGAAAGGACCTGCACTTCAAGTTTGTTGTGTTTGAGTGGTGGGACTTGCAGTGCGGTAAGAGTTGGGAGGTGGGGTGTTACCGAGAGTAAAGAGATTGTTGAGAATGTGTTTACTGCGATTGATGGGGTCCTTGAGATTGTCCCAAAGAAATGGGGTGGGATCAGAGCCCTACACTTGAAGTTTTCGGATTCTCTGGCCCTGCCCATTTACGAACACCGGCTTGAAGCGGTGGGAAAAGATAATTGAATTGCAAGAGAAGACTGTCGAAAGAAAGGAGAGGATGAGGATAAGAGAAGATAATTTCAAGACAAATAATTTAGTTACATTTCCTAGTAGATTGATTTTGGCAACTTTTGTTAAGGCTTGAGCAAAGAATTCAATTCTGGCATCTTTTTTCTTTAGCAATAGTTAATGAAATGTTTAAGATAATGACAGTTTTACTTGCTCTAGAGTAGTAGTTTGATGGCTTTTATGAATGTTATGATTCAACATATGAGTGATTCTTGGATTAAAATTTTGAAGTTGACATTTATCTTTGTTCGAGTTGCATTCTGATCACTGTCCCTTCGATTTAATATTAATATGAGAATATATTACCTGACAAACTTTGGTAGCTGACCCCTGGAATTTGTTATTAGAGTTTGTAATCTGGGATTATAATTCTATTTGCATTTGAAATAGCACACGGGATATGTAATTACCTTAACCTTTTAGATAATGTGGCAAAGTGAGTTGAAGCAATGAAGAAACGGAAAGAGTGACGTCAACTTTGGACAATAACCTTGCGGTTATGGAATAAGAGTGCTCCCTGGTTACATTGAGTGAGTCAAGGGATGCATTTTCTGGGAACGTGTTTGGGCTTCAGATGTACTATAGTATTGCAAGCTACTTATTAGAAGTTCTGTTGAATCAGGACTCTAACTGATCGGTTGTTACAGTGCCATAGTATTCAGGCATATGTGGATTACTAACTACTAAAAGTCTAAAATCATTTATGAATGTAATAGTTAATGACTGTTTAAGATAATGACAGTTTACTTTCTCTAGAAGACTATGAATTTTTCACTTCAGCATATAAGTAATTGTAGATTAGAATTTAGAGTTGACATTCTCTTTCTACGGATTGTGTTCGAATTACTGCCCCTTCTGACTGAATTTTAGTTGCGAATTTATTACCCGACAAACTTTCTTTATCCGGTTAATTGGTAGCTGATCCATGTAAGATATTATCAGAAAGTTTGTGATGCATTTAGCTTTTCTACTCTTAAATTCTCATCTAATCCGACTTTCTCATAGTGGCAGGGAGAGTTTGAGTAGGAGATTAATAAATTATTTGTATTCTATTGGCTTGTGAACTTCTATCAAGACAAGCTTTGTAAATTGTGTCATTTTCTTTTCTGTTCATGCCTTTCCAATAAACGGGATAAATGTTGGACTTATGAGAAACAATATCTACATAAATTGATTGTAATTTAGGATGCCAATATTGATTTTCAGTAAATAGATAATATAGGCACACTTATGAATTTGCTGAGGTATACACCCTTGAAGATAACTTGTGAGGGAATGTTAAGATGGTTTGGACGTATTAAATCAAGGTTTTTGATGGACTGACATGAAAAGGCGTTGAAAATAATATGAATGGTAAACCGTGCACGAAGAGGTCAATGGTGTGAGGTAATTAGCAAAAATTTGATCTTCTATGACTTATCATTTCCAAAGTATGGGATAAGACTTTATTGATTTTACTTGAGAGGTCAATGGTGTGAGGTAGTCAGCAAATATTTGAGCTTTTATGGCTTATCATTTCCAAAGTATGGGATAAGACTTTATTGATTTTACTTGTATATGCACTTCTATACAGAATTGTGTACTTACCTTGAAAGTGCTCAATCCAATTATAAAGTTGCTGGTCTGATTCAAACCTATATATTTCAGATAAGGGAAACTAAAATCAGGATTTGTAATTTCTCATAGCATATTCTCGTAACTTCTAGGAACTCTGGTAGTCCATACCCCAACAAGAAAAAATTATTTTTATATACTTCTTAATTTATGTTGCTGATTTCTTGCTCCATTAGTTTTAGCCCTAGGTATGCTGAGTACTTCTGTTTTTCTTTACATTTGATTTCATAATTGACTGTGTGATGGAGGTAACTTTGCAGGTCAATACAAATTGATTTCTATGCAAGGAAGAGATGCATTGGATCAATCGTTTTGAACGGGCTGATGCAGAAGGTGAGATGCTGATAAGTAATTGGCATGCTTTCTAACTGATCACGCATGAATATTTATCAATGGTTTTTTGTTCTTGATCAAGTTCAATTTCCGTATTTTACTTCATATTTACACAAATCCTTTTGAGTTTTTCGTCTTGGCGACTGGCCGTTCCTGGTATATCTATATTTCTATAGCCCATTGTTTGAGCCCCATACCCTAAAAACTCATTTTTCTCCAAACTCATTTTTGACCAACTCTCTCGATAAAATAAATTTGCATGTAAACCCAAAACTTTTCCTTACTTTTAAACCACAAATTCTCTAAAAAATCCACTATTACAAAACTCTTTTTTCACAAAAAATGTTGCTATAATATAATTATAAGCATGAGAAGTATCTGGCTCCAAAATCATGTGCAGCAATACAATAACAACAGTAGAGAGACTCATATTTTCAGCTTTTGGTACATTTAACAGTTAATATTTTGAAACGCCCTGCGGATTGATGTCCAAAGCATGGAGCATGCTTCAGCTAAAGTTGTCTGACACCAGAAGCTGCTTGATCTTACATTTTCCAGACTGGTTTTGACATGGAGGAGATTTTACGGAAGTATATAAGATATGTTGAATGAGAAGCCATTTAATCACAAATTGTGTATCAAATTTGATTCATCTTAGGAAAATATCAATGTTGGATGATTCTCAAGTCGCTAACATTCTGAATGATATTTCAAGAAGGATCGTTAAAGACAAAGGTAGCAACAACATCAGTTTATTTACTCTGAGTTGCAAATGTCATTTGTTCAACTGCATGAAGACTCATTTGTACATCATATTCTACAATTAACTAAATGCTGATGAACTTGCAAACAAATTAGTGGGATGGCCTGAATAGTCAAGGCAATTTGCTTCTTTCTAGGGTTATTATATATTAAATATCTTGTTAATAGCTGCTGGTGGTGCCTTCCCTTTATATGTTGAAGCTGTTAAACACCTTCTTTTGGAGCCTCTAGGATGTGGTGGAGGGTGGTTTTTGTATTGTTGAGAACTTGACAAGGTCTGTAAATTTATGTGGATATATAGAACCTGTGTTTTTTTTCCAATTGGAAAAATGAAAACCTGCAAGTTCAGGCTACATCTTTCTATTCTGATGGGAATGTGCATGCATTTCAGGTCCTGTGGTCATGGATATGACAGGATATTCTGAAAAGGGTTTCAAAAGAAAACTTGCCATGCAAGCCCTTTTTGGAAAGGTTTATTATCTCTCTGAGGTGAGCCACTGCCCTATATCTGTCCTGACATTATCTCAACTACTTTGTTGCTCTGAATTATTTTAGATAGTAATTAACTCTTCAGTGTTTTGGACAATGATTTCACTAAATTTTGTGTCCATGCTCTCAAGTTCTGAATTCGTGAATTCTCAGTTAAGTTCTGAGTGAGTAGAAGTATTTTATAACAAATACAGTTCATGTGCCTTGTACTGCTGCTGGATTAGGGATAAATAAACTAGACTAGTTGAAGTTTTGATTTATTAATATCAAGCAAGGGGCCACGTTCTTGAAAATCTAATGTAATTGTTATTGAAGTTATGTTAATAAGCTACATCAAAACTCCCATGTTTTAAGAGCTACAGAATGCAGTTTTTTTCATTTTTGGTTTCGAATTTCACATATGCTTAACTAGTCTGATGACCTTCAAAAGGTTCCATTTTTATACCTGTTGAATTTGAATCATCTTGTATAGTGGATGATCTGACAAAAATACATCTTTCGTATATTCAGCTTTAATGATTGATCTGGGATTTAAGCCGAGACAGCCCAAAGCAGGCTCTATTAGGCTTGGTGCTGTAACCTCCCGCATTCATAACACTCTTCTATTTATTAGTTTGTCTCCAGTTTCATTTGTAAATATACGTATTTGAGAAAATTGCAGCTCGGTCGTCCAGTTTCTGGAATTATTTATTCCTACTCGAGGAGAAAGTGCATGTTTGGCAAAGCTAAGCTGGTCAAACATAACATTTATTATCACATTTTGTAGGATCCACAATACTATCCACTTATTATCCACACCTTTCTTAGAACCCACAACTTATAAGCACTACCCAACAAGCTAAAGGACACTGGTTAGTTTAGTTTGACATTAGATTTCCAAACCCAATATAGTTTTTCAAAAAATTAAATATTTTTATGTTCCTAGAAGTCTTAAATATCAGGTACCTAGCATTTTGGTTTTTGTTTAGGGTTGGGTTAATTGCCAAGTTTATTTTCCATTATGTAGATGAACGAGACTTGCCACGCATTAAAAAACACTATCTTCTTTCAATGTAGATAAGAAACTTTATATAAACTTAAGGTGGGTTAAGTTAATCTTTGATAGCCAAGTTAGGTTTCAAAAGAGGGCTAGTTTAGGATGATGATTTTAGCCTAATAGCTTGCTGTCTGTACTAGTGACTGTGATTTGATAATAATGTCTCGTAACATTAGTACTGGTCTAATGTGTCCCTTCAGTGCATATTGCTTAGCAGTGTTAGACTCTAGTGCAGTGTAAAATGGACAAGATTTTTATCTTCTTTTTCTATCTTAATACTATTGAGTAAAGTATAATCCACTTTACCAAATATGCCATTTGTCTACCTTGGTCATGTTTAGCTATTCATTACAGCCACTCTTAATATTTTCCAGTATCTTGTTCTGTTGGTTGAACATTTTACTTTGCTGTGTACCAGCTGCCCCAGTTCTGCTCAAGGGATAGCTCTTTAACTGTCAAAGAAATTTTTGGAGTAGCAGAGTAAGCATCTTCATTTTCATCCTCTTAAATCTTCTCAGCTATCATTTGCGCGACTTCCAATTTATTGATGTTTGGTTTCGTTGTTTTAACCTCTTCAGCAAAGATGCTGAAAAGCTGAGGCTACACAGTCTCAGAAGTTGGGGACATGGATTCACTGGAGAAGATGGTTGATGGTTCGGAATCTGAAGTCAGATGTTGGCTAATCCAATGGTTCTTGAGAAGCTTAGGTTACACACCAATTTTTATAGGTTTGAGAATGCATCATCAGTAACGGTTGAAAAGTGGCACATAATTTGTCGTTTTTTTGTTGTTTTATGGCAGGCGACACTTGGGAAATTTTTGCGATTGATTCAGTAGTTCATGTTGTGGTAGTAAAGGTCGTTCAAGCTTTAATAAAATGGCATACGAGAAGAATTATCTCAGTTTTGCTCCAATTTTTATCCACGTACTTCATAGGACTTGTAATTATCTGTTTATTCAACACTATTTTTTTTTATCTATTTATAATTTAAATCATTTATAAATAACTTTCAAACATTCCAGCTTGAGGACCTTTTCAATAATAGTTGTACTCGACGAAAAAGATATAAATGAAGAAATGATCACAGATAGCATCATCGAATGATGGTACATGACAAAGATCAATGCAAGTCAGTCATTTAAATGAAATTTTTGTATTAACGATAATCGATGGACATCCGACGATGATTACTTGTGGTAATATCGTTCATGATGTCGTCTACAATAATTGATTACAATAATATTAACATTAATGTTAAACTTTTATTTGTGCTAATTTTAAACATCACTTGACTTAAATTTATTTTATTTTAAACCAGAATGATCTATTGCAAATTGTGATACTTCTTTTTTTTGACTCTGTCAAAATCCCAAAACTCTACTCGGTATTACGCACGTAAAATGTATATCTTCCAGTAAGTACACAAATACTTGTGTAAAAGGCGAAAATAATTAATCAAATTGAAATTTGGCTGCTCGATATGACTGACGAGTGACGACTTCGAATTTTGGACATGGAGATGTTGAGCAAGCAGCACCAGCCAACAAAGACCACACAACCCAAATAGGGGACGGAGTTTCCAATGCGTTTAGGCTGATACAATTACCGATTAAACTTCCAAACGAACACATTATTTGTATTTGATGAATTTCTTTTCTAGTATTCGTTTTCGTTCATTTTGATTCATCATCATATCATAAAATGATTCACCAAAGTATTGCCAAGCTTCCATTCTCTCCTCCCCCTTCTTTGCCCAGCATTAGATCCAATTCTACAATCCGTTGTGAATCGCCCGCCACCAGCAACGAAATGGCTGTGAAAAGGGGCCCACCTTACCCGGGTGGGGTGGGCCTGCATACGGGCAGAGACCCGAATGTCAAGAAGCCTGGGTGGCTGAGGCAGAGGGCACCTCAGGGGGAGAAGTACGAGGAGGTGAAGGAATCCCTGTCCAGGCTCAAACTCAATACTGTGTGTGAAGAAGCGCAGTGTCCAAACATCGGGGAGTGCTGGAATGGCGGTGGAGATGGGATTGCTACTGCAACGATTATGCTGCTCGGTGACACTTGTACACGGGGATGTCGATTTTGTGCAGTCAAGACTAGTAGGAACCCGGCGCCTCCGGATCCTATGGAACCTTACAACACTGCCAAGGCAATTGCAAGTTGGGGGTATATAATTTTATTTATCTTGCTGCAGAGTTTTTACTGGACTAGTTCTTGACTTTCTTCTTTTATTAGTGAGGTAACTAGTTAGTTAGGCCAATCTCACATTAAAGACTTGAAATTTATCTTAATTGGGTTGTGGGAGTATATTGTTTAAGATGAAATATACGGAACGCGAACATAGATGAGTAGAGGGTGAGTGAGATCTCTTGAATTTAAATGGTAGTATTGTGGACATCCTTCAATCTTTGGAGGTACATCTTCGATAATTTGTAAAAACCCCGGTGAAATGCTTGGTACTACTTTTACATTTGTCCAACTCTTCAGGAATCCTACTTTAATCCAGAAAGGAAAAATAACTGAAGTTATACTTATTATGGATATTGAGAGATAAAATAACTGCATCTATGTTTATCTTGCGAAAGAGAGGGAAAAAAATTAATGGAACATCTCTATTTGACACGATAAACAGGTTTTGAGGTTGTTGTGTTATCATATTTTTTTAACGAGGAGATCCTACAGTTTTCCGTCAGTTGTCCTTTATGTATTGGTGCATGGTGTGCAGAGCACGGCTGCATGCCAAACCACAATAAACCAGTTACATATCTTTGTTCCTGCATACTGAAACCTTTAACACAGGGTTGTGAATTTGTGATCCAGAACTTTTCTTGAGTACTGATTAGTGAAAATTTTAGAGTAGAACAGGTACAATTTTTTTGTTTCTTACCATGAGAAGCTAAGCAGGATTGAAATCATTTTTTTCTTTTCTTTTCTTCTCTCTCTTTTTTTTTTTTTAATTATTTTTTTACCAAAATGGGTCTTTATGAATTTGAATTTGAAAGCTTATAACTTATTGCACCTTCTTACCGGTCTTTGATTATTAATATCTCAGGTTTTTGATTCTTACAATTTAAAGATGCATTTAGATGCCCCTTCTGCTTTTACCTAATTTTGTATTTGTTAAAATTACCTAAAGTTACAAGGGAAATCACATTGTTGGTGAGTTAGGTTAGGGTTTGTACATTTGATTGGCATTTATGGTAGGAAAATGTCTAAAGACATTACTGTGTTCTGTTGTTTCTCCAGGAATGTCAATTCAATTGTTTAGTTGGACATTTCTGCAACTACTACAATATCGTAGTCCCAGCAATGATCTTTGTAATTGGAATTAATTCTATTTTCAGTTAAAAATTCCATTCCAAAAGGTAAAAATCGTGGAACATTTTTTAGTGAATAATTACCAAACTTGAGTAGTTTCGCAATATGTCATTAAAACTGACTACCTAACTAAGCTAGTCTTCTTTAGAACCATGTGTGTTCCACATCAGTAGACAGATTAACTTGGATGTTTTGCTAAATATTTGAATAGTATCTTATTTTCTTTGCTTTCTTTTTAAAATGATTACTTCGAGTCCTCTGTTTAGCCTTTTGATAGGGCATACCAGAATAATATTACCAGTTTTTCTCATCAAAGCCTAGAATGGTCAAAAACTCTTCCACTATCGAGAGTTTTTACTTCTCTCTGTCAACTCTTCCTTGAACTACGCTTAATATTTATGTGAGCCATTAGTTTAGACCTACATTAGCTCACAAGTCATATTACTTAAAATGTTTGACTTTAGATGTGTGTAGAGACTGAATACTGCATTGAATTTCATGTTGCAGTGTGGATTATATTGTTCTAACCAGTGTTGACCGTGATGATTTACCAGATGGTGGCAGTAGCCATTTTGCTGAAACAGTCAAAGCCATGAAGGTATGAGCATTTCTATGTTCATGAAACTTGATTTGCTTTCAGCTTATATGGAATAATGTACATGCTTCATATATTGTAGATACGCAAGTATAGTTTGATGCTAATAATGTATAAATGTGACATATGTACATACTTATATTTACACTAACTAGACTAGAATGCATACTTCTAACGTGCAATATGAATCTCTTTCCAGATGCTGAAGCCTGATATCATGGTTGAGTGTTTAACTTCTGATTTCCGAGGTGACCTAAATGCCGTATCCACTCTAGTACATTCTGGGTTAGAGGTTTTCGCTCACAATATGGAAACTGTGAAACGACTGCAGCGTATTGTTAGAGATCCTAGGGCTGGGTAAGTGGTTCAGAAGTTATTCCATTAATTCAGCCAAGTTCATAATTGGCCTCTTAATGTATGGCATTTTATCTTCAGTGAATCTTGATATTTTGTATCAAGTTTTTCCCTGAAGCCTCCTCCAAAATACAAACTGAAAACTAATCGAATTTTGTGATCACTCTTGTACTTCCTGTGCAAAGGACCATTATTTAATTTTTTTTGCTTGGTTTTAACTTTGAAAGTGCCATTTTCCCAACTATTTTAATGTCAGTCTCGTCATAATCTTATCAAGTTGTTTCTAAGTTTGTTTACCCTAGTGTTCATACTAAACTTGTTGGGCCTATCTCAAATTTGCTGCTTTGAGATAAAGTGAAACGTTTTTTGAACTTTTTGTAATTCAAAATCTACTGATGCAGCAGCCTCTTCAGTTTTTTATGGTTAGGTGTTGAAGTCAGTGTAGAATACCATCGTCGGGAAATTAATTCATTTCTATGCTGAAAGCTAATACATTTCAGTTAAAATCCAGGGTTTAGTCCGTATTTTTGTCTGAGTGATGCTATGCTAAGCTAGTTGATTGCATGGTACAGGTATGAACAGAGTTTATCTGTTCTGAAACATGCAAAGCTCAGCAAGCAAGGGATGGTAACAAAATCTTCTATTATGTTGGGACTAGGTGAAACTGATGATGAGCTGAAGGAAGCCATGGCTGATTTAAGGGCCATAGATGTTGACATTTTGACGCTTGGACAATATTTACAGGTGAGTTGACATGCCGAGGGCTTAAATAGCTAGGTTCTCGGGGGTAAATAAATCTGGCCTTAGGAATTTTAAGAAGTTACGACTGACAACGATTGTTGCTTTTTGCAAGAATCGTATGAATTTAGCTGGCCGTGCCAATGCTTCTTTTTCTTATATAATTGATAAGTTAAATAACTATTATTGTTACAACTTGGTCTTGCAAATCTCATTCGACATTCTGGAATAGCTGGAGGCGAATTCGTGGTGCTGTGTAAATATATTCTTGATTGTTAACCCAAAAGGGAAAAATGGTATTCCTCGCTTTTCCTTGGGGATTCCTTAGCTATAGTTCTTAAAATATTAATTTCATTTATTAGGCCACACAGACTGTGGCTTTAGTCCATTTGAAGCATATTTTCAAAACTACAATAAATTACTGCCTTTCCTTGTCTGCAGCCTACACCATTGCATCTTACTGTCAAAGAGTACATCACACCTGAAAAATTTGCCTTCTGGAAAGATTATGGAGAATCAATTGGTTTCCGTTATGTTGCAAG
The DNA here is from genome assembly GCA_903798345.1 of Fraxinus anomala. Lineage (NCBI taxonomy): Eukaryota > Viridiplantae > Streptophyta > Magnoliopsida > Lamiales > Oleaceae > Fraxinus > Fraxinus anomala. The sequence continues at coordinate 34,593 of CAIGRN010076463.1, forward strand.
CGGACCCATGGTAAACATCTTTGCCTTATTACCCTCAAATATTTAGAAATCTTTTTATTTTTCTTATCAAAGGTGCAGTCATTTTGTTTGCCTAGTGAAAGAATTAAACAAATTTAGCAGATTTAACACACACTCTCTCTCGTTTATACAAGAACTTCCTACCGATGGATCTTGATAAAAGTGTCAAACCCGAATTGAAATTTTGACTTTGGTTTCTGGTTTGTGTTTTATATGATTGATTGCATTTGAGCCCCTCTGTTGGACAAATTTTTACTTCTCTTCATCATCTCTCTGTTGTTAAGGACTAGTCCCTTGGACACTTCAATATGTTTCAATCTACTTCAGTACTTTCAAACATTAAACCGTAGATTTTCAGAAACCTTAGAGAAGATTTTCTAACATGATTTAAAATTGTTATAACGTTCCTTGACACATTATCTCTGAGACTAAGCTTAAGTTTCATATCTGTGTACAATCCATTTAAGCTGGTTATTGATATTCCAACAAGAAGTTTCTGATTTTACTTCGTCAAATTTCCCTTAGATATGTCGATTGTTATATTAGTCACACATCTTGTAAGTTGCTTAATAACACTTGAGCTCTTGTCGATAACCTTTTGATACTTTCTCAGGTGTGTTAATGAAACCAACTACATTGTTGTTACTTTTCAAACATTTTCATATACACTTCAAGTAGCTGAAGAAAAGGATTCTTAAAGAGTTGCTTAATAACAGTTGAGCTCTTGTCAATAACCTTTCGATACTTTCTTATGGGTGTTAATCAAACCTACTGCATTGTTGTTACTTTTCAAACATATTCGTATACACTTTGAGTAGCTGAAGAAAAGGCTTCTTAAAGAAAAGAGTTTTTGCATTCAATTAATCAATAGCCTTCCCTGACTGAAACTACTAAACTGATTTCAGCAATTGCTCGTGTACTTACATGGTTCAGATAAATTAAAAGTGCTCTTCATTTTTGTCATAACTAGTGGATTATATATTCATCTCCCCCTGGCTCTACAGTAAATTCTTTTGGATTTTGGCTTCTCCAGGTTCGATCCTCGTATAGGGCTGGGGAACTTTTTGTCAAGACCATGGTGAAAGAAATGTCCAAGAACGCATCTAATGTATCTGTATAATTCCAAGTTTCTAAACCATCTACTCAAGTAGACATGAATTCTCTTGGCAAAATCTTGGCATTCAATCGCGATCATGGTTATCTGATGCAACGAGAAGGTTCAGTACACGAGCACATTGGAGACAACAAACTTAGTCTGGTACTAAATGAAAATATTTGGTGCTCCTATATGTTTGAGATGAAAATGATTGCTTAGTTTTGACGATATGATTCCCTATATATTTTTAAACTTATTAATTACAATTTTTATGAACTTAATTCTTTTTCTTTTTTCTCATGTAAGAGTAAGATCTTAATCATATGCTCCAAAGGAAACATACTGTTTTCTATGTTTATGTGGACCAATTACGGTTGTATGTTTGTAAAACCTCGATTATAATTTAAGATTCTTGTGTTTAAACTGGGTTTGATGCTTAAATCATAACGTTGCATCTGAAGTTACGATTATGAAAAGTGAGACAACTGATATCCCACTGTAAAGGTAAAGTTAGAAAGAATACATAAAACTGTCCGAGAAATGGAAGAAAGAGTTTACAAAGAACCGAGAAAAAATCTGAGTAATGAGGAATGTTATTTCTGAAGCTGATAACTGATTTGTTTACAGGAACATGTATTTAAAATTTGTGGACATAATGTTTGGGTGTGCTTATAAGCAGCTTACAAGATGATTTTTTTTGAAAAGTATGTATTGGCCTACTTTTCAAGAAGTCATCTTATATGTTACTTATAAGCTCATCCAAACGTACACTAACAAGACTTGGCTGTCATGTTATCACAAGATTATACCAACTAAGCTGCTTGGCTCGCCTACCACTGGCCATGGCTCACCTTGCTCAACTGAAGTGTAGCTCAGTTCACCTCGCGAGCTCGTCCCTTGGTAGGGTGAGATGCAATATCTATATTTTTAGTGAAATTACATTTTTAACCCATATGAAGAGCAAACTCACGAGCCATCGCGCACCTCGCACGAGAAATTGTGGTTGTAAGATGGCGAACGACTCGCTCCACTTAACTCCCCTACTATAAAGGTCTCTTGCCATGTCAAATTACCCTTTCTATAGATGACAAAAACATAAAAAACCCAATTATGTACTGATCAACACACTTCTCGTAGTCGAGCTTATCGTATGCCTGAAAACAACCGTCATATCCTTTCTATCGAGCTCATCCTAAGAGTTAATCGGGTTTTCTAGCGAGGGGAGACTAAATGAGTGTTTGGTGTTGATTAAAATTAAATTTTTAGTAGATTGTGATAGAAGTTTTTGAAATGTGTGGTTGAAAAGCTGTGAGACCATGAAATTTGTGGTTAATATTGATTGTTTGACTTTGACTTATATTAAAATCTGATTTTAATTCGAAACAAACAAGTCCTAAGAGTTAATCGGGTTTTATAGTGAAGGGAGAACCTCTAGAAGAGTATAGCAAGATGTTTCAGTGATATCAACCCCAGCCAAATAGAAAAGAAAGGATTTTATTCTTTGGCATACAGCATAAGACGATTTTACAGCCATTATTAGGATCTCAAAGCCTAATTTTCTCACCTCGTCTGGGTTCGATCCACTTTACATAGACATTATCAACATTATTTAATATTTAGAAACATACATAGAAGTACTTTGATCCCACATCTCTGCTAGTAATCCTCTAATCTGTATCAAGATTTTTCAATTCTTTGTCATGTTTCCCTCGAGATTTTGGCTTGAGACGCTTCTTCAATTGTTCAGAAAATATAGAGGTCGAGCAATTCGCTATGGCAGCAGCATCCGAGGACTCAGCAACAGTTGTAGGTGTGTTCTCGGCTTCACTATCCATACACGATCTTTTCTTGATCAACTCGACTTCTCCATTGTCGTTCACCACCACCATGTTGCACGGGACTTTCTCTGCATAGTATTCTATGTTTTTCCTGTCGTGGTATCTGATACGTGCCCAAGTTAATACCATATATTACTCCATGTACATTATTCGATCGAGATTTTTTTAACGTACCTATCGAAAACCACTAGCGTAGCATTCAGACTGCTAATCTGCTCCACAACCAATAGTCTTAATGGATGCCCCATTTCAGTTCTGATCTCTGGCACCACCTGAAATTAGTTAATACACAAAAAGTATCATTAAATCAAATAATAATTAATAAATAATACTTGTGCTTATACGTAGGGAGTTGTGACAAATACCCCATATCTTTGGCAAAGGTCAACAAGTCGTTGAACCTTTTGGTACTTGGGATCATTCTTCCACTCAATTTTTTCTTTCACAATAGACAAATCATCGAGATCCATGCTCCAAATGTCTGACCAAGTCTTTGCTGAGACTATGTATACAAGCGAATTTTATGTTAGTTTGCAAATCGATAAAAATATGTTATAATGAGAAAAGAGAGATGAAAAATAATACTTCTGCGGATATACACTATAGACATATTTGGTACACTATATTAAACTCACGTGGAATGTTTAGCCAGGGTGAGATACCAAGGATAGTAATAGTGCAACAATGGCGGAAAGTAAAATTCTTGAGGACCCATTCGAGTAAATCAATCGAGACATCCTTCAAACCATTCATGACTATAAGAACACGATTAGGATTGTCCATTGATTCTTGTGACGGATCAAATATAACATCATGTGCTACCGTTGCCTTGCTCGCTATCGGAAAGCAACTTGGCATTGTTTTGCCTTTATATATATTCCTTATCTCAATAAAATAAAATAAGAAAAGATGATAATATATTAACAAAGGAATTCTATACAAGGGAGAACTAAAGAGTGGGAAGGGGTATAATGTAAGGATTTGAAGTTCTTAAATAGCATGAATCAATTTGGTTATGGGGTTTAAGCCAAGAATAAAGGCAAATGAAAAGGTATTTTGGTAGGTAAGAATGACAAAATATTGATAGATATAACCAAGGCAAAAACTTAGAATGTATCTTTAAAAACTAAGAAATCGAGCGAAGTATACGTCCATGCCAAGAGAAATGCTTGGTTTTGGATGATCAATTGATGTTCTATGCGAATTAAATAATTTTTCCCAAGAAAATTGCGTTCCATGACAATCCAAAGAATATAATTTCAAAAGTTGTAATTGTTACTGGGGAATATACTATTGAAATCAATTATTCTCTGAGTTGCTTATTAGTTTAATGGTTTCGATTAAAGAAAAAAAAAAGTATCATCAATATAAAAACTTGAGTATTGTCGTAAGAACTTAGAAGTTACCATCTCGATTATAGCAATCATCAATTTTTCATGATGGTCGTTATGGTTGTCGGTTACTTAACTTTTCATATTATTCAAAATTCAATCATGTTACACTAACATCTTATTTGACATCCTAGATGATAAAATGTCATGTGATAGAATTTTATTGGACTGTTTAAAAAAAAAGTCAACGACGTCATGCAATCATTTTTTTACACATTATCTTCTGTCAACAAAGATGTCAAATTCATCTGTCAACAAAGCTTAACTCTTCAAAATTTTCTAATAAAGGATAAGATTCAGAGAGCTCGTTTGACAAGTTTTCTATTTTTGCTTCTACTGCAGTTCTGGGCCTTGGCTATTTCTATTCGACCATCTTAAAATTGTTATCACGATCCTGTTAGTTTCGTTTTGGTACTTCTTCATCCACTCCCTTGTGATGTTCAATTTATTCGGGCATGTGTGGCCTATATCCTTTTTCGAAATATTGGATGCCAACAATACAAAAATCGTCCATAGTTCAAACCTAAAATATATATACACACACACTCACGCTTAAGAATAGAAACGTATGTAAATTCAAATATCTCCATCTCAAATAGTTATTTCACCACTTGCTCCAATTTAAGTATCAAAATAAGTGAGTTTAGGATGAGAAAATCCTGGTTAGGTGAGAAGAATTTGTTTGATCGTAATTCTACCGTCAACAATTTTGATAGTTATATAGAAATTTTTTCATCCTATTATGATCATTACAACTGTGATGATAACTTCTCGCGACAGTCTTATATATAATGAATCGTTACTTGTCATAAACGGCAATATGTGACAACTTTTAGCCATCACGTAGTATATTTTGCTCCCCATGGGAGAAAGAAATGATCTTGGCAGAATTTACATGCGAAGATGTGAAAGAGATCGCACGTAACAAACTGTGTTCAATAATTTTCTTCCCATATAATTAAAACTCTCATAAATTAGTAAAATTATTTTATATCCATAAAAACACAACTTAAGCAGACAAGAATGTACTTACCTATTACTAGTATGACTTCGATTATTTAAAATTTTCTTATAAAACTTATTTAAATTTTAAACTCAAGGTGATATTTTACTCAAATTATTAATGGGATTTTAATAATTTTAAAGCTTATTGAAATTGAAAATTTTCACCTTATTTTTTCAAATCTCTTTATAAGTAAATCTTGGGTTCACCTTAAAGGTCAACATTATTAAAACGAATTCTTCATTTCTTTATATGTTATATTTTTAAACCGACGTGGTTGAAGTGGATTCTTCTTTTTGATCGATCGAAACACCTTTCCAAATTGTACAATGAAGTTTGGAGCTCATATTAGTCATGAGTTGAGAACGAGAATTGAATTTTATGAGATTTATTTGTTTTCCCTAGATGGCGAAAGTCCAGTAACCGAAATCCTCACTAACTTAGTTCTGAGGCGGGATTAAATCCTTAACATTAATTGTCAAAACAAATAATATTTTTAACTTGCAAGTAAGAAAAATGTTTACTTTGCCTGAATGAGTGGCATACATGGTCTTATAATATAAGAAACTCTAAAATAATTGATTTCAATAGTATAATACAAGTGTTCAAACTATATTCTTGGGTTATCACGAAAGAAAATTTCCTTGGAATTGATCGCCAAAAACCAAGCAATTTTCTTGGCATGGTCGAATACTTTGAACGATTTCTTAGTTATTAAAGATAGATTCTAAGTTTTTACCTTGGTTATATTATCTATGTATCTATCTATGGACAATCCAAAGCGTATTCTTGTTGTCATGGATGCTTTAAAGGATGTCTCTTTCAAGAATTTTACTCTCCGAGATAACTACACAATTACCCTCCTCGGTGTAATGCCCTGGCTCAACATTCCAAGTGAGTAATTAGTTATATCATGCAGGTTTTTTTTTTTAAAATACTATATATAAAAAATATCTCGTGTAAAAAAACTAAATAATTTATTAACATATGACTTGAGTCCTCTTGAACGGAAAATATTGGCAAAGGTATTATATTTTTAGGTTATATATGAACATGTTTTGTCACTAAACTTATATGTGTGTACATGTAAGTGGAAATTACACGGACTAAGTGTTTTCAAGATCTCAATTCACAATTAAGAAATACAGATTTTCTTTTCAAAAATCAGATATGTTTAAAATTCTAAATATTAATAATAATATTATATTAATTTATATACCAACCACTACCTCTATCCACCCCCACCAAATGAACTAAATATTGTGGTGTTTAGGCGGCGGTGTTGGATCTTGTTGGTGGTAGTCGATTTTGTTGGTGGTTGGGCGATGGTTTTGTTAATGTTTGAGCGGCATTTTTGTTGGTGTTTGGACGACGATTGGTGCGCTTGCGATTTGGCGTTTGAGTGGCGGTGTTAGATCTTATTGGTGGCGGTGGTTTTGTTGGTGGTTGTGGTGGTTTTGAAGTTAAATTTGTAGTTTGTTTGAGGTGGAGACGATGGTGGTGGTGGTGGTGCTAACGATAGTGGTAAAATGGAGTTGCTTTCGGTTAGTACTATGGTGGGGTGGGGTGGGGTGGGGTGGGGTGGGGTGTTTGTGATCAATTATTTGAGATTGTGACTAATAAATTGGATATTTTGTGATAAAAAAATAACATGTGACCAATTTATAATATGTGGTCTAAAATTTTGAGTTGTGATCGTGAAATAATTTTTGATTTATAAAATTTTTGATTTGTAATCGAAAAATAATTTGTGACAATTAATTCGATAATTTGTGATCAAATTGTATAGAATTGTGATCTTAATATATTTAAGGGTCATGCTACTTGTACACTGGGGTTGACACTCGGTGTACAGCCCCCTTCACAAAAGGGGGCCCGCAATTTTTTAATTGGTCGTGAGCTCCCCTTCTTGTGAGGGGGCTGTATTTAATTAATAAAATATATTTTTTATTAATTATTTCATAAATAAAATTTAATAATATCTGATTTTTAAGGTTTTAAACCTTGTCTCTTAGTTTTGAAATGGGTACTAGTTAATTTATTAGATATGAAATTTTCCACTATATAATGCTGCTTCCTCCATTCTGCATGCATTTGCTGAAAACCGTGGCTGCCATTGATTTGTTATTCTCCCTCTTTGTGCTTGAATATAACTTTGTTCTTCCACGGTTTTCCCTTTCCTTTGTGACTGCAAATCATCACCATATTATTGTCCTTTGTGGGTGAGAGAATAAGGAGCAACCGAAGTGAATATTAAGAGTTGTAAGTTGGAGCATTTGATTGAGTATTCGATGAGATTGGTGACGTTAAATTGAGCCCGAAAATTATTGAATCAAAGATCTTAAAGCAAGTTTCTGCAACAATATTGATGAAATTTATATTTGGATTTTTCTTTTGCCCTTTTTCATCATTGAAGGGTATTTTCGTGTTCTTGCTTCATGGAGGAAAGTGGGATGAACGGAGGAATTATGTAGATTTTGAAATGAATGGAGTAATCATACCATCTAACTATAGTTTTAAAGAACTTGTAGACGATTCTTTGGAAAATGAAACTTGATGCAGCAAGAGAGGGTTTGACATTTCGCGTAGGGGATCAGTTGCCACGTTAAGATTTTTAGTGACCGTAATTTGAAGTTTTATTGGAATCTAACGATGAGTGAGAGATGCGTATGCATTATGTTTTGATGTCACAAATGTAGAGGATGGTTACAAGTGTGAAATTTGAAAACGTCAACTCGACACGATCATGGTCACATAAAATCCATGATACTCGTACAAAAACTAATGTGAATATAGGTGTAGGGTTGAAACATCACCATATACTAATGTCACTGTCACACGAATTTGGAACGAAAACATAAAATGATTTTAAATCTTCTATACATGTTAAAAGAGCTTTAACATACGTCATAAAAAGGAGGAAATGGTGGAACAACGGCATGGGCTGCTGGTGGTGGCGTCGGATTCTCCTCCGGCAGGGATAAATGGGGTGGCGTGGAGGTGGAGGTGGAGGTGGGGAGTAAGTGTAAGGAGAAGGGTAGGTTGGAAAAGATGACCATTTTCTATATTTTTCTTCAACTTCTTTTTTCATTTCATTTCTTTTTAATTTTCCACTCAAATTAAGTATTAATTATGATGTGGATATCCTATTAGTTGTGGCAAAATAAAGTTTAATGGAATACCACGTCATTTTTCTTTGTCCATGTAGGAACCCGTTAAAAGTTTGACAGACTAGCGATGTCCATTTTAAAGTTTGTGGATGATTTTCACATATAGTATAAAAATTGCAAATATTTTTAACGATATCATGGTAAGAATTGACACAGATACTCAATAATATTGTATAATGATGCAAATATTACCAGTACAAGCAAGTCCAACAATTAATTAACATTAACATAACCTTTCTTGCCTTCTGTTAATTTTTATGTTTCTATCAACTATGGTATAGAAGGGAAGTGCAAGATATCTTGCTCACATGTCTTGCATAGAAATATATTTGGTATTTCTTCACTATTTGGTATTTGAACACAACGTGTGTGTTGCCAAACTTCACAAATATCACAACATATCATTCTCTCCCCATCATCATATTTAGTTCCACAACCACAATCCACCACAAAATTACTCATTAATCCTTCATATATTCCACTATTTACGATTTCTCTCTGTCCTTCGATGCCCTCAAACGTGATCTTACCACCCGGTCTCACCATCCCGAAAACTAAATCCGTCCCTTTTGGATTAAAATCTGTAATTGATCCTATAACAAAGTTTTTGAGTCCCAAATATATTTCTCTAAAAGTCTTCTGTACTTCAAATTTGAGCTCGTCAAACGTGGCATTGTTTCCCAATATAAAACACTCGTATGGCGTCACTACCTTTACTGACGACAATGCTCCTCCATCACAAGTCGACCAAATTACGGCGCAATATAGCTTTGATTTATTTTCCACAGATTTTGAGCCCAACTCCGCACCATAGTCTTTGAAAAAGTATTTGGTATCAAGAATAATTCTTGAAGCTACAGAAATAGTGCCAAACCCTCCATCATTAGTCATTTCCTTGTGCTCTGTAAGGACATTTTTGTACAAGTAAAGTATATCGTTCATAAGTTGACCCCATATAACTTTTTGATGAGGCTTCAATTTTGCTTCATTGGTCACCATCAAGAACTCTTCCTGTTTGGGAAATTCGCACGAAATATCTTCCAAACAATATTCTAAAACCTTTGTAACCGGATTTAAGCAGCGGCGAACAAAATATTTTCCCACCATGTGGTTCCCTAAAGACTTGAGAACAAAATCTAATAAACCCGTGTCACCAATGTAAGCACGTGCAGCATCACGTACTTCTTGTCTAGAAACCCATCTTAATTCAGCTCTCTTTAAAGCTTGAATCACCACTCGGATTGCCATTTCAACGCGCTTAGGGGACCATCTACAAGATGTGTCCGACAACACGAGTCTTGGATACTGAGAACTATACAAGGTATTGCCCTTTGGTACTTCCAATTTTAACTCTAACATGAAATGAAACAAATCACCTAATGTTACCAAAGAATGTCCCGATAATATCTGATACCTCGATAGTAAAATTAGTATATCTTTTTTACAAGAGTTGAGGTGATGAGCAAGTAAGCCTAGTGGCACATTTTGTAAGGCTTTAACAGCACATTCATACATCTCTAAGTTAATGCCAAAGCTTCCACGACCAAACAAGTAACCCCAACGACCAAACCATGGCTTACCATAGGCCACAGCATGAAGTAGTCTTAGATCCATGCCTTTCTTCTGTGACGTGTCCTTGAAACTCACTTTCCTACAACACGAGGAGTGTGTTAAAGATAGAATTGAATGAATTAAGGTTTTCAGATGAAGTGTCTCAGCATTGTACAAACCTTGCTCCTAATCCAGTACAAAGACGATCCCAGAATTCCATGATTTGGTAACCAGACAAGTCCGAGCCCGTCTCCAACCCATTAATGCACAGCAAATGACCAAATCCATTACCGTGAAAAACGCCATGCAAGGTATGTCCTTGTAATTCTATCAAATTCGACTTGCACATCGAATTCGTGTTGTTGTCGCTCAAACAGGCTGGAATTGTGTTCTTGGAAGGCAACAAAAAGTGGTACTTTTTATTGCAAATCATGTGGTGTCCCCAACCTGAGCTACATTTGAATCAATGCTATGAAAATTATACATAGATTAAAACATTGAAAAAAGAGAGAAGGGTTGTATTTAAAGACACCGAAAATGGACATAAAGGCTAGAAAATGTTTGGTAATATGTTCCCAAAGACAGTTTATGCAAATACTAGTGTCCCTTTTGGAACACTTTAAAACTTTATATGAGGTGGTTCAACATAGAGTTTCAAGTCCAGTCGCCACTCATTTAAAGAAACTTATATGCATGTCGGCCATTTGATGACAAATGAATTTAGTATAGAGGTTATGGGGTATGTTAAAGACAAAGCCTTATCCTTGTAAGGAAAATTTAAACTTTTAGATGAAATGATCTTGGAATAACTACGAAGAAATTAATCAAACTAATAAGAATTAACAAACAAGATTACTCATACAATTTCACCACGATTCTTATTAACTTCGGGGTTGACCTTACCTATATATTGACAGTGCTGGCAGTGATGATGAATAGATAACTCAATTGGCTCCTCGATCACAAACAGGAATACATGTAGTGAAGGTTGACGAAAAACTTCAAGCTGAAAGGACCAGCTTGTCATTGCACCAGACAGATGAGTTTCAACCTGCCCAAACTGCAGGAGCTCTCTAACATTTTGTAGAAAGGAGCCATTGAACTCTGCAGGGTAGCCTTGTTGCCCGAATGTCTTGAATTTGAAAACTCTTTCCCCTCTCTTCCTCTTCTTGCACCCACTAAGATCCAGATGGGACGTCATAATGCTAGAACTTACAAACCCACAAAGAAATTAAGTAGATGAGCAAAAGAGAGCTAGAAAGAAGATATAAAGGTCATGCTTGGTATGTAAAAATGGACAAAACATGACAATCGAATCTACTGTACCAAACATGCCATAACTGCTCGGACTTAGCTTATATATATACATAGCTGGATCACACGCATAGTGCCGTAGAATACATATATAGTGGACAATAAGCAAATGAGTTACGAGGAAAATGAAAATGGAGCAAGGCAAGCTCACAATCTGCATGATATGTTACAAAATAAAGCTATGCAAATCTATCGCAAAATTGCATGGCTACAAGAGAGTTCTTTAGTAAATTAATGACACCATGCTTTTCATCATGCAACCATCCACCATTTAAATTCCTTGTCTTACGGCAATTTCTGAGCAAGCTCAGACTTATCTTAAAACTAATAGATAATTCCAATTTTGTTGGCCAACTACCCAACATGGGGTATTTCATGAACTCGATTAGGCCTTGCATTAATAAAGGGAACTATTATTATTTTCTTTTTTGCCATTATGCTTAATCCAAGAGTTCATCTCTTTGGGACTGCTCAGTAAGAAAACCTGCGCGCTAGTTTTGAATGGAGATAGAGGTTGCCTATAATGGTCAGTCCACTATCTTCCACCCTCTCAACTAGAGATGGAAATGGTCCGGCTCAATTTAGTTCTTAAGAGAATCGAATCGAACCAGAATTTTCGAGTATTTAGTAAATGAAACCATCGGATCTAAATTTAATTATAAAATCGAGTTCCGCTCAGTTTTGTTCTGTTCCGTACCATAATTAAAAATTTTAACATTTACAAAAACACTACATTAACTCTTACAAAATAACGACGTTCATTTAGTATCTTTAGTTTTAAGACCAGATACACACATTTAAGAACTCTCTTTGAAATTGAACAATATCTAATAAATAGGAAGTTTTCGTTTAGACATATACGGTACCTCCTTGTTTGCCTGGCCCTTACAAAACTAGATTATGAGATTCTGCAATTTGATTATCCAAGACAAGTAATAATTTAGGATTATCAAACATGGTAAGTGGAGATAAATTCCACTCAAAATATCTAGGATTATATAGCATACTAAAAGAAATGTGAAAATATTCAATCAAAAAAAGAGTGAAAATAAAGAACGCGGCAAAAAGATTCGGCCCATGTTCGATATAGATTAAAATCAAATTTTAATCTAAATTAAAATCAAATAATCAATATTGACTACATATTTCATTGGTCTCATAACTTTTCAACCACATATTCCATCAACTTTTATTAAAATGTACTAAAAATCTAATTTTAATCTCCATCAAACAAATTTTCGATTCTTATTCGATTCAGGTGTTTTGTCCGGCCCTACTATCAACCCTTTCCCGCTTGAATATTTATTTCCTATTTTACCACTCTATACTCTTTTAAAATTGTTATTTTAGTATATTCAAATTATAATTTTTTTCTTATTATTAATTAAGATATATTTCACATTCCTTTTGATTGAGACGAGACCGCATAGTTAATAAAATACAAAACTAAGTACTGGTATAAAATTTAACCAAATTTTAAAATGTTATTTTTTAACAAATATGATTGACAAATATTTATTATTAAATCAACATAAATGAAGTTTTAAAAAAAAAATTAATAAAGCTAATTTAAAATTTTATAAAATACCTTATATTGCTAGATTTAATATAATCTTCCCTAATTTTATTTGTAGCGCTCTTGATATTTATTTTCTTTTTAATCATTTTTGTTGTAAATATTTTAGATCTATTTTAATTTATTCTTTTTTAGTGAGAAATCAAAAATCATAAAACACGATTAAGATGAAATCACACTATATAAAAAGAGAGAAAAAATAAAAAAAATTAAAATTAAAATAGTTTATTTTTTGTCTAAATTAAAATTAATAAAACAATCATACATATATAGATCATGGCAAAATGGTGAACTTATGCTATGAGGTATGGTTTCTGAAATATTTTTAAAAATGAGGGAAGGTCTATGTTATTGTCATAGATTTCAAGAAAGATTTATGTAATTCGCTCCTAAAAATGCATTCAAGCTTTCGAAAATTGAGTTCCGACTTATTCACATAAAGCTTTTCTTACCATTATTTACACCATCATTTTAGGCTTTGTATTCATTATTTGTCACGAAGATTTCATCTTGCATATTCATTGGCCTTGAGGTTCGTGACGTTTGCATGGTCGAATAAGTTATTTTTATTTTTACTTCTGTTTCCACTTCTTGTAAAAGAAGCTCATTAGAAAGTTATCTTATATTAATTTTCTTTAAAAATTCTTGTCGAAGACAAAATACTTTCAAAAATTTATTTCAAGACGTTAAAAAATAAATTCTCAATTCAGATAAGATTTTTAATTTTTCAAAAATCCTACCCAATGGCCCCATAGTGTAACATAATGTTCCAAGTATAAAATCGAACCATCGGACAACATGTCACGTGAAGAATGCGAAAGAATAAATGATAACTATCTATCTAACCTTCTAAAATGGACTATTAGAAAAATGTCATTTCTATTGGAATTTAAGCATCTCTCTGACTCTGTCCCTTCAGTTTTCCTCTCTCCTCTTCACACATTCTCTCTCCTCTCTCATCCGAAGGAAAAAGAACCTGAAAGGCCTGTTTAACCAGGAGTAAGTTCTCTCTCTCATGGACGTACAATATTTATCTTGCCTACTCTTTCTCTTCTCTCTTTCTCCCAGTATTCTAGTATTTATGCTTAATGTATTTTTGCATTGATTTATATTGTGATTCAATTTCTTAGTTATTATAACTGTGGATCTGTTTTTATTTTCATCATTTTGTACCAGATCTATGTTTGAAATGGCAAAGATTGAATTTTTTAAATCGGAATCTTCATTTCTGAGTAATTGAAAATATTTATTTTCCCTGGTTGTTCGTGATTGTTGTGGATCTGTTTGATTATCCTTTGATTTGTTGATTTATATTCTTGAACTTGAGGTAGGCAATGTAAATATTTACCCGTTCGTAAATTTTATCATTTCTTTTAAAATTATATTGATGTTTGAGTTTGTGGATGTTTATGTGGTTATGATCCCAGTTTGTCGTTTTTGAGGTATTTTTATCCGAGTTACTATATGAATTATCGATTTGGGTTGTTCTGGAGATTCAATTAAAACTGTTGGTTCTAGGTTGATTTCCTTTGGTTATTTGATCAACTTTGTAGAATTTGAGTTAACTGTGCTTTGATCTACTTGAATTCTATTCTTTGGTTGATTGTCTGTGCTCCATTGTTTTCATTTCATTTTGGTACCTTAGTCATGCTGATTGAAATGCTTTTTTGTTTAACTGCAATTAGGATGAGGATTTAATGACTGTGTTCTATGCTTGATCTGTAGTTTTTCTGATCTATAGTTTTTTTATGGACGACGATGCATTAAGCATGAGGAATTGGGGTTACTATGAACAACCTCCCCTTAAAGGGCACCTTGGTCTTCAGCTCATGTCTTCTGCAACAGAGCGAGACGCTAAATCTTTCCTATCGGGGTCCAATAATCCCATTATGGTTGCTGCCAATGGGTCCTTCCGCCCACGGGATTGCATGGTTACTGAACCACCAGTCACACACATGGACTATGTGAGAGACAGTTGGATAAATCACAGAGATAAATTCTTGCATATGTTTCCGGGGAACCCTTACAATCCGGTTTTTGCAGAACCATCTGGAAGTCATAGTTCCATGCAGATTTTAAGCCAACCTGATACAACTGATGATACAGGGGTGACAGTCGAAGAGCCGAGTGTTAAAAAGGCAGGTGGCCCTGCCAAAAAGAGGTCAGCTGCTGCCGCTTTAAAGCCATCAAAAGCAAAGAAGTCTAGTAAAAGTCCCTCTGTGCCGAAGGAAAACGGTAATTCCTCTGTTCATCGTGCCAAAACAACAAAGAAGAATCTGGATGTTGTAATAAATGGAATTGATATGAATATATCTGGTATTCCAATTCCAGTGTGCTCTTGTACTGGTAATCCACAACAGTGTTATCGATGGGGGTGTGGTGGTTGGCAGTCAGCTTGTTGCACTACAACTATATCTATGTATCCATTGCCAATGAGTAACAAAAGACGTGGAGCAAGAATTGCTGGACGAAAAATGAGTCAAGGTGCTTTCAAGAAGGTTTTGGAGAAACTTGCTTCAGAAGATTATAATTTCAGTAACCCAATCGATCTGAAGACTTACTGGGCTAAACATGGCACCAACAAGTTTGTGACAATAAGATAGAGTTATGACATGGGTACCGCAACTGGATTGCCTCCTAATCTGATCTGTTTTGCATGTATATATTCTGCGGCCATCAGCAGAGGTTTTCTCTGCACTTTCAGTGATACATCTTTTAAATTAGATATTTGTGGTTCTCAAGAACCGTTGTTTAATTCTTCTGTTTGTNTTTCAGTGATACATCTTTTAAATTAGATATTTGTGGTTCTCAAGAACCGTTGTTTAATTCTTCTGTTTGTTTCAGAGGCTAGCAATTTTTTCTGGCCGTGAAGATTTGGATTTTGAACAATTTCTTTTCATCCATTTTGATTTATCGTATTGCTGGCATAGGTCACTTTAATGATGATGGTTCACTGTGTGGCTCTTTATGATGGTAATTTTTGCTCCATTTTACATTTTTAGGGATTTTTTCCCCATAGTTATGTGTTGATGTTCGAACAAGTGCATTAATGCGTCATTACTAGGCCACAGCAGTATGTTTGCTTTTTGAATTGAATATCTCATTTTGGAGAGATCACACTTGCATATTTGGACATTCATTTTCTGCCTCGTATGTAGATTACATGTAGGTCCAGAATCAAATAGGGAATAATATGTTTCTTGGACAAGAATAGATAACACAATGTTATTATTAGTCTGTAAAATTTTATATTTAGATGATGAATTATTGTTGAAGATAAGTGCTGTGGCTTTTTATCAGTTTAAGACTCCAGAATAGATGGTAACATGGTTTAGAGCTAGGCAAAATACCGTGCACTAGTGAGACTTTTGGTCAAAAAATGAATCTTGTCTGCATTTGAGTTGGAGAGTTGAAGATAAGATTTAAATGGGTACATGTAGGTCTTCTCCAATGGCTTAAATTTAGATTATATGAAGAGATAATTAACAATTATGAGTCTGAAAGGAGTTTAGTTACTAGAAATAGTTGATGAGGATCCACTGCTCAAGTTTGTGTATATTCAGCTAGAGTTTCCATGAACAGATTGAGAATGTGATTTGTCAATTTTTATTTTATTTTTTTGTTCGAAGGTCTAGTAACACTGTTGCCCTGCTTGCCGACACCTGTGGCTCGCGAGCTAAGTTTCCATCTGCCTTTTTAATTCTTGTTTTCATCTTATGATCTGCCAATGTCCCATTGTTGAGTTTGAACATTTGCCAATCTGCAAACAAAGTAAAGCCATTCCAGCTCTTTCATATTGTGGTGTTTTTTATTTTTGCTGCAGTTGTTAACTAGACCTACTTCGTGTGTTTTATCGGTATGTTATTAATAACTTTCTGAACTTGTAATGTGTATATTCCATAGGGACAATACATTGGCTTATTGATTTTAAGGCCAAGTCCAATTTCCATTGTGCTTCTATTATCGTACGTAATTCAAAAGTGAGACATTAGACTTTTAATCAAGTGATTCAATGTTATTGGATCAAACCCAATTGAGAAGAACTGAATAGGACTAAGCATAGACCATTAAAGCATGGATTACAAGGCATCTATCGAGTCCCATGAATAACTCCAATTGATACGAATTTTTAGGTCTACAAATAGAGATTAAACTGAACAACATAATAAAGGAGTTTCGTACCCTACACCACAGACAACCCTATTATTGATTATTTCTCCTCTTAATTACAAGGTGTTCATATTTCTCTTTTATTTTCCTTTATTTCAATTCCGTTTTGTGTCTTGAGTTGCTTTCCCCATAATTTTTATGTGCATTTTGTTGACACAGTGATACTAAGTGGCAATGGTTTGATGCCAATATGATCGATGTTAGGGTATGTTTAACCAATCGACTGACTGATAGGCATATGGTCGATCAGCATTTCAAGAATCGATGAGTTGTCAATACACATCTAGTAAAAAATTGATCGAAATAAGGTGGAAAATAAATTAATAAGCTCATGCTTAGCTAATATATCGTCAAAACTCTTTATTGAAAGATGACGTTACATTATAAAAGAATCTACCGTATGAAGAAAGTTCTGTACAAATCAATGCAGAATTTAGATAGCATCTTCTGTTTATTCTACCCTGTAAATTCTAATATCATATCTCTCTCTTGTTTTTGCAAAATGTTAAGAACCAACTAAGATACCAAAATCTCTCTATACCAATTGCTATGAAAATTGGAATGCTCTAATACCAATTTATTGTAAGAAAATAAGAGATTAAGTATAATATGAAGTAATTGGTCACAAGAATAATGTAATTTTGTAAATAATTGAGATTTTATTATAATATGGAGAAAGAATACAATGATTGTGTATTTATGATTTGTCTAACTTAATCTAACTTCTAAAATACAATAAAGAACTAAATATATATAAGAAACAAATAGGGAACTTTCAGACTTTCATAGTAGAGTTGTAATTGAAGAAAAATGTCAAAAATAGAGTCCAAACGGAAAATGACAGAAAAAAATGGCGCAAGAGGCGAACAGACAAGGTGGCGCGGGGCCAAAATTGTTGTGGCACCGCGGCGCCCACTTTCGGGTTATTTCCTCCAAAAGTCTTGATTTTCTTCATTTCAATGTCCTCTTCAAGTCAAACTTAAATCCCTATTTCTAATGAGCTTTCAAGTAGAATTTCAATTAAAATTCGTCAAATAAGCTTGAATAGAATTTCACAATAACATTCCAAATAGAATTCTTCTCAATGTGCAATTTAATTAAAATTTCAAATTATCTTCAACAAATAATTCGGGTCATATTCAAATTCTATCACAAAATATAATACTTGATACACAAAAATTATAAATGTTTAGAATTGAAAAAACAATAAAATTTCTGATTTGAAAATGTAGGCATTCCTCATGTGATCACCTTCTTGGTTATTTGCATTTTGTTCAGTTTGTTTAATTTTTCTTTCTGAGACAATTGAGAAGGCTCTTCAAAGGGAATGCAAACCCTGCTCAAAAATTACTAGAAGCTGATCAAATCTGGAAACTGTTCTTGATTATTTATCTTTGAATGAAGCACAGGTGTAATCCAAGACGCGGAGAAGGGATTTTCTTGGCTGACGATCATTAGATCTTCTTCAAATTTCTCCCATTTATCGGTGATTATAGTTGCTTTCTTCGAGTCTTTTCCTTCATTGGAATTTTCAGAATCTACGATAACAATTGATGTATCTTCCTGTTGTTTCGACCCCAATTCATTCACAACGGATTTCTCAGACTCTGATAATCCAATTATTATTTGCTCAAGCTCTTCGATTCCGTCTTCTGGGACTTTTTCAACCATGGGAAATTCTAATGCATTGACTACCCCGATCTGTTGGCAGAATTTGATATATAAAGAAAGCTCGTCGCCTTGGGCTTTCGCCTTCTGCACAAGTTCGAGTGCCATTGTTGCCTCGGCTTTTTTAGCAGAATAAATATTAACAAGAATGATGGCAATCCCTCTACATATTTTGCTGTAAATATCAAAAATCTCAATGATAATTCCATCCATTGCATCCTGCACAAGAGGGACCCTGGTTGCATTTGACTTTGGTTTAATCTGCATCAACAAATCAAGCAAACCTTGCAACTTCTGCAGCAACTGAAGCTCTATAATTATCGAAGCAATTTTCTGTGTTTTGCGTTCTTCGAAATTCTGATAAATAATGATCGATTTCTGATCAAGAAACGCGTAGTATTGACGTATAAACGAGTTGTGTGCCCATGTTTTCCCTGGATCAGAATGCCCATCTGCGAAATCTGACAGATCAAATGGCAACCTTCCAATTTTCTGAACGGCCTGGACATTGCAGTTAATGACGCCATGCATAAGAATCAACCCTTTAAGAGCCACCACCCAACTTCTTGTTTTCTCCATTCGATTCGATATGGACCAAACAAGAGGCTTGACATGGCAAGTCGAGAGACGAATCCATTTGAAAACTCTATCGGTATTCTTAACATCAATAGTGAATTCCTCATGGTTGGTGGCTTTAATGACAGCCGATTCGATGTCAGGATTCCGGAGTGCCGTCCGCCTAGACAGCCTGGCAATCCAGATGCTATTTTGATCCTTCAACACTGCGGAAGCCCTTCTCCACAGCCTCATCTCCTGTTGCCAATGTCCCTAGCCTTGGTGTCTTCCTTTGTTTCTTGTATTTTTTTTTAATCTAAAATTGCTTGTACTTTTGAATGTTCCACACGGTTTAGCTTGTTTCTAGGACATGGCCAGCGGTTTCCATTTGGACATTTAACATGCATTTTGGCTAACAGATTCCCCAAAACATGAGGCAGCAGTAATAAAAATAAGGTGCCAAGTATATGGGTTGGTTACGACATTTGACCTTGTCTTTTGGTTAGAAGGGAACTGACTGACTTCAAATTTCATGTCTGTTTTGATTTGATTGAAGTACCAAGTTTGAATGTATCCCCACCTATTAATTTTAATCTCCAACATCTTATTCACCGTCCCCATGAAACTAGGGGATCTATCGTCCCTAGACTCACTCAAAATGTACTTCTTGAATGTCAGTTTAAGGGTTCGTTTAGAACTCAAAGTTAAAACCTTATGTTCAACTCAACTTTATAGGAATTTTAATATCTTAACTTTTTTTGTGTGTAGTAGAAATATCGGACGCCTATTGGCGTTCCTACATTTATTCTTCTTTCAGGTTTTATTTGAAAGAAAATTCAATACGAATTAAATCACATGTTTCACCGCTTGTGCACCCTTCAAGTTTCATTCTTGCAAACGTACTCCTCAAACGGGATACTTAACGAGTTATCTACATCACTGCAAGGATCGACACGCACCAAACCCTATTATTCTCAGTTAGGTCATAAAACTAACCTACTTAGTGCTACATATACCGCACGGTTTTTAGCCACAAGAATCAGTCTCAGTGTACTTAGGATCACATAATTGTATGTAAACTCACCTTAAATTATTAAAAGGTCAAAAAATCTGACCACTTAAGCAACGTAGAATGTAAAACTCCTAAAATTCCACACACCATTTGCATAATTAGGTGTGCTTGAGCTTAACTTGAAGTCACAACTCAAAAAATAATGAATTAACTTGGATTAAAATTAACTTGAAGATAAATTTGAGTTTTGAAAGAAAGAATCATATTTGTGAACCTTAAAAATAAATGAATAAATCATTTAAGTTTATTAAAGCGTGAGTCTATTACTACTCATTTTTATAAGAAGCCCATCCTATTTTAAAAGTCTACAAATGTATTTAAAATAAAGTAAAATAAACTAAAAATGATAGCTTCAAGATTTCTTTATAAATAGCAGTGTTCTAAAAAGCGTAAAATGTGACTATGCGTAGAAGCCAAACTTCAAACTTTGTGAAGCGAGGTCTCAGCGTAAAAAAAGGTTACTTATTATTATTATTATTATTATTATTATTATTATTATAAATATTTAATTATTCTAAAAATTATTTAATAATTAAAATAATACAAACCAAATATCTAAAATTAATAAATTTTATATTTACTTAATACTTTCTACAAGTATTCAATTATAAAATTTTCATGTTTTCAAAATGCAAAAGCTAAACGCCTGAAAATCATAATTAAATTATATAGATAGTACCGTAATTTAAATCTGATCTAAATTTTTATCGAATAAAATCATTTTTAACTTTTGTACAGATAAAATCATTTAATATCTTGAAAATAAAGTCAAATAAAAGTCTCTATAAAAAAATTATAAATTAAAGTCAAATACAAAGGTTTTAGAAAAAGGGGAAAAAATTTAATAAAGAGCAACTCATTATGCGGTCAACTTAGCAGTTGATCACTTAATTTACATTTATTGTCAAAGTAAAGTGCTTTGTCCTTGCTTTGCGACTAGGCAACGCCTAGATTCACAAGTCCGAAAGAAAAAATTTAAGAGAAAATTCAAAGTTCGAGACGGGAAAAGAACGGATTAAAGAGAAGAAAATTCTTTAAAGTGCAATAAGAGAAAAAAATATTAAAACAACATTCATCCTTGTTCATCTTCTATATAATCTAACTGTAGAAAATTGTTATTAAATAATTTCAGTGTTCATGATTTTCAGAATTATATTTTTGTTGAAAACTTGAAAACTGTGTATTAAGTTTCTATAAATTTTCAAGTTATGTGTTATTTATTTATTGGTCTACAATAACTAAAATAATATTTAAAATACGACGACACTTGGATTACTCGTCTCAAAACGCTTAGTCTCGTAAGGTTTGAAGCTCAATCTCTTCATCTTGTGTGTCTTATGCTTTTTAAAACCTTGTTATTCATAATCACTACCCTCTTAAAAGAAAGAGTTTGGTATTCACAGTTCATTTCAAAATATTACTCACATATTACTGTAGCACTAGAATCCAAACCTCAAATGTTGACTATTCAACCAT
>CAIGRN010076464.1:0-20600 GCA_903798345.1 Fraxinus anomala
CACCTAAATCAAAATATGAGGTTAATAAGTACATTTTGGTACAAAATAATCATATGAGCATATAAAATAAGGAGAAAAAAAAATATGCATTTTACATTCCTATCAGTCTCCGTTGATGACATGCTTGTAAAGAGCCTCCAAGCAAGGGACCACGTGAAGACTTAGATGAGGCCTTCCAAATTCTAGGGAAATATAGAATGAGGTTAAATCCTTGTGCATTTGGTATTGCATCCAATAAGTTCTTTGGATACATTGTAAATCAGAGAGGAATTGAAGCGAATCCATAAAAGATTAAGGCTTTGATTGAGATGAGATCACCTCAGAAGCCTAAGGAGGTGCAACGACTTACTGGAGGGGTGTCTGTACTCAACCGCTTCATATCAAAGGCTACAAAGAAGTGCTTGGAAAGAGGTTTCGATGGACACCAGTGTGTGAGAAGGCATTCCAAGCGCTGAAAAGTTACCTCGGATAAGCTCCCCTCCTATCCAAACCTAAAGTGGGCGAACCTTTGTTGCTTTACCTAGTTGTGTCTGATGATGCTATCAGTTTAGTTCTCATAAGGAAAGAAGAGACACACCAGCTACCCATTTACTACATTAGCAAAGCCTTGTTACCGACATATGTACGATACCTGGACATGGAGAAGCTCATCATTTCTTTAGTCACCTCATCTCGAAAGTTGAGGCCATACTTCCAGGCCCACAACGTTGATGTACTGACGAACATTTCACTAAAGCAAGCCCTCCAGAAGCTAGATGCCTCAGAAAGGCTATTGAAATGGGCAGTTGAATTCAGTGAGTTCGATATAGTATATAAACTAAGAACTGTGGTAAATGGCCAGACCCTAGCTGACTTTGTGCCTGAATTTGCTAGGGCTCCTGAAATAGAAGTAAATATGGAACCGGTGGAGCCTCCCACTTGGAACCTCTTTGTTGACAAGTCATCTGGAGAAGCTGGCTCAGGAGCAAGAGTATTCTTGGAGAGCCTTGAGGGCCATAAGCTTAATTGTGTAGTAAGGCTTGGATTTAAAGCATCCAACAATGTAGTTGAATATGAAACACTCATAGCAGGCCTTCGTTTGGCTAAGGAATTGGATGTGTAAAGGTTGGCCATCAACAGCGATTCACAACTAGTGGTAAACTAGGTCAATGGCAATTTTGTGGCCAGAGATAAACACATGGCGGCATACCTAAAATTAGTCATGAATTTCCTCCCCAACTTTGAAAAATTCAAACTGACGCAAGTGTCCCATTTTGAGAACTCCCACACCGATGCTCTGTCGAAGTTGGCCAGCAGTAAGGATTCCAAACTCCGTAAGGTGGTTCCCATAGAACAACTTCCTGAACCCTCAATTACAAGGGAGAAAGAAGTGATGTGGATTGAAGGCATCCCATTGTGGATGCAACCTATTGTTGTTTTCCTCAAAGAACAGACCGTCCCTAGCAATGAAGTCGAAGCCCGTTGACTTCGAAGAAGGGCTACCCACTTCATCCTGTAGGATGATATATTATACAAGCGATGTTTCTCATCACCCCTCTTCAAGTGCATAGAAGGTAAAGAAGTGAACTATATTCTAAGAGAAATCCACGATATTATTATTGGCCCACCTTGAAAGGTACTTAAATAAGGATATTATTGGCCCACCTTAAAAAGGGACTCAATACAATTTGTATGTAAATACGACAAATGTCAGCGTTTTTCCAATGGGCAAAGACTGCCCTCACAAGAACTCACGGTTGTAGCAAGCCCTTGGCCATTTGCTAAGTGAGGAATTGATTTCATAGGCCCATTGCCCGGGGAGAAGGAGAATGTATACTTTGCCATCGTAGCAATTGACTATTCTACGAAATGGATCGAAGCGAAGCCTTTGGCTAAGATTACTGAAGTGAACACTTTCAAGTTCCTTTGGAAGAATATCATATGGAGGTTCGGTATCCCCCACTCTGTTGTTTCAGATAATGGAAAATAGTTTGACAACAAAAAGATCAGAGATTTGTACAATGAGCTCAAAATTAGGAAGTACTTCTCAACACGACACCACCCCCAAGCAAACGGGCAGGTTGAAACGGTCAACAAAATCATCAAGCTCACCCTGAAGAGAAAGCTGGATACTTTAAATGAGACATAGGTTGATGAATTTTCCCAAGTCCTTTGGGCAATATGGACAACCAATAGGATTGCAATCGGGGAGACTCCATTCTCCATGACTTACAGGGATGAGGCCATGATTCCGGTAGAAGTAGGAGTACCTTCACTCCGTCGCATCCACTTCAATGAGGTAACCAATGATGAACTAAGAAAGTTTGAACTTAAACTCCTTGAGGAGAAAAAAGGATGCCGCTCAAGTGAAAATCACATCTTACCAGCGTAAAACGATACATTACTACAATACCAATGTGAAGAAAAGAGTTTTTTACATTGGTGATTTGGTACTTCAGAGAGTTTTTCAATCCTCAAAGGAAGGAACCAGGAACAGGAACATTGAGGCCAAACTGGGAAGGTCCATATCGCGTTGCGGGTAAAGTTCGACCTTACACAGATAAGATTGAAAACTTGGCAGGAAAAATGATGCCTCATCCTTGGAATATTGAACATTTGAGGAAGTATTATTAGTAGGGAAGTTGTGAAGGCCAACTCCGATCATGTAAATATTTTTGTTAATGCAATGAACGAATTATCATTTCGTTGTTTCTCCTAGAAATAGATACCCTTGTCGAGGTGCGTGATGCCCCTACGGGGCCACCTCAATCAAGGATGCCCACTTCGATAGGAGAGGCACGTGACACCCCCCACTGGGGTTGCCTCATCGGTCCATCAGAGATTAAGCTTTTCACGTCAGAAAATGCCTTTACCGAGGTACGTGACACCCCCACGGGATCACCTCAATCAAGGATGACCACTTCGTTAGGAGAGGTACAGGAGCTTCATCTAAGAGAAGTGGTTCAGCGAAGTGTTTGCACTTCCTACTCGATTCATTCATTTTAGTAGTGTTTACACATTCCATTTTCTTAAGTGTTTGCTTAGGCGAAGTGTTTACACTTGGATCCCATTTGATTCATTCATTTTGTTGAAGTGTTTATACTTATTCCATTTGCTTAATTGTTTGCTTAGGCGAATTGTTTACACTTCGATCCCATGTGATTCATTCATTATGGTGAAGTTTTTATATTTATTCCATTTACTTAAGTGTTTGCTTAAGCGAAATGTTTACATTTGGATCTCATATGATTCATTCATTTTGGTGAAGTGTTTATACTTATTCCATTTGCTTAAGTGTTTACAGTTGGATCCGATGTGATTCATTCATTCTAGTGAAGTGTTTATACTTATTCCATTTGCTTAAGTGTTTGTATTTGAAAGAAGTGACTACACTTGGATATATCTGATTAGTTCATTCTAAGCAAGGCTATAGCATGAAGAAATTACACAAACAGTTAAAGAAAAAATTTCATTACCAAATTGATCAGGGCCAAAGCTATTACAAGAAAGAACAAAAAGAAAAACTATGGATCTACATTTACAATGGCCCCAACTTCCACCTCCTCTTGAAGGGCTTCCTCTTCAGCCTCGATGTCAGGCCAGCCTCCAGTAAGATCGTCGAAATCTTCTTCTAAAAAGGCAATGTCCAGATCCGAATGCACCTCCCTCAAGCGAGACATCATATGTTGGGCACTCCATGAAGTCCAGTAGTTGGCGAAGTCATCATATTCCTTTATTTGGTCGAAGTTGTTGAACCACCACTTCACCCACTATCTTCACTTCGGCCTTAAGAGATTCGATCTCCTCTTTTTGGGCTTTGGTAAACATCTTAAGTTTGGCCTTGTCCTTCTTGGCTTGCTTCAATACCTCGGAGGCGATCCTGTGTTCATTGGACTGGTCAACCACTTTTGTTAGAACTGCCACTTGAGAAACAGATTCGTGAAGCTCATTCTTAAGTTGGTTTATTTGGATCTCAACAGTGTCCAGCTTCACTTCAGCCTTAGTCCTCTTTACCTCAGCCACCTCAGTCTCACTCTTTGCCTTCCTTACCTCCTCTTCCCATTTTCCCGAGACCCCAACCCTTTGCTCCAATTATTCATTCCTCTTATGGAGGCACCAGACTAAATCCTCCATTGCCACACTAATACTTAATGCCCAAGCCACGCAGGTGTTGTTGGCGACTAGGAGGTCCTCCACCTCGCAAGAGGGGATGTGATCTTACCAGTTCCTAGTTTAATACTTGTTATAAACTCAAGCGATAGAAGAGATTTCTAGAGGCAACATTTCCAATACTGTCTCGGAGAGATCGTCCTCCTTGCTCCTCAGAAAATCAGTTACTTTGCTGCGAGGATGAAGGTTAGCAGATTTCTTTAGCCTCTTCCGAACTGGCTCTCCAATATGAGTAGCTAGGCCAACTATTGTGATTTTTGGTATCGCAGCCAGTGGAGCTTCGAAAGGGGCTGTAATAGTCACCCTGATTGGGATTGAGGGTGGTGGAGGCCTGGCCATCGCGACAGCAGAAGAAGACACCCCTGATGGGCCTGACTTTTTCCTTTTTATTAGGAAAGTGCCTTCATCCACTTCTCATCTTCATTGGGCAGTTGGCCCTTGCTCAATTTATTAATTATTTCGGCCTGTTTCTTATAAGTAGCCGAACTTATTTTTAACAACCTTACCTCCGCCACGCTTTGGCGGATTGTGGCGAAATCAGGCCTCAATGGCTTATTCTTCAAAAAATTATCTACAACAAGGAAAAAACATAAGTATAATCACAAGTGAGTGTCTAACCGAATTGTGGGCGCAAATAAAGCTTAACTCGAGATGCCATTAGTCCGTGGAGAATGAAGTGGGTGTTTTTATCGCTTACGGTCTTTCAACTGTTGCAGGTAGATGTAGCTGATGATGTCCTACTCCTTCACGAAGATTTCATACCTCGGTAAAGAGCATGGAGACAAATAAAATATTAAGCAATAAGAAACAATTCCAAGTAAAATCAGCTAGGAAATGTGACTTACTGGATGAAGAGTAAGAAGTAGAGACGGTAAGAGGAGCCATGGGGTGTCCCATCTCCCAGGCTAGCATGATGCCATAGCATCCCTGACCCAACCATCTACGCCCAGGAGTTCGGATGGAATTGGATCGGGGCCATCCGAAAGGAACGGACAACTAACCTAAAGAAGGGATGAAAAGGAAGTCTAAAGCCCGTCTTCAATAAATTCTCACTTATGGCTACATGCGCTCTCGCTGAGGTTAGGAATTATCAGTTCTATACTATCAGGGATCCTAAAAACCTGTCTACACTTAGCCAAAATATTTTTGAAGGGTAATGTTGGAAGGGTAATCAGAGGCCCCCATTTAATCGAAGTATCTGCTGGAGGGACTGGAAGTCTCCAGATATTTTCGCCCAACCTGATGGCCCTGCCTAGTTTGTCTAGGGTGACAACTATGGGTTCCATAATAGCAAAACTCCCTACACTTCACCATCCTCACTCGTGGACACATTTATAGATCTCTTAGTGGCCATTTTGAATTCTAAAAGCCCAAGAAGAAGAAAAAACGAAGAAAAATGAATGAAAAATATTACCTAGGGGAGAATTATCACTTGAGTTTCAGGGTCTTGGTCGCCGGAGAAAAAGGGGAACGGAGAGAATAGAGAAAATGGGGAGAAATCAGAAGATTTTTGCAGAGGTTTTGGCCTTATATAGGTGTTGCCAATTCACCCCAACCGTTAGATCATCACTAATGACATCTAGGCCGTTTAAAATTATAGCGCATCATCTCTGTTAATCCCAAAGGTCACATAAGCCAACGGTCTTGATGAAGCGGTGTGTTTCATGCCTTTGCCTAAACGTGTCACCTTAAAATTTTCTAGCCGTCGCCATGATTGCTATTTATTATCTAGGAGGCATGCCTTCGAAGCAAGTGATGCCCTCATGATTTCATCGGGAAGACGCGAGAACTTCAAATTATTAGTACGAAGCCCTGAGTAATCTAATTAGTAAGGACTTTGCTTTTGCAACAACCTTTCCCAAAGTTGCCAACACTTAACCCTTCACCCTTCAGCCAAGACTTCGCCTATGTAACAACTTTTTCCAAAGTTGCCAACACTCAACGTTTCGTTCTTCAGCAAGGACTTCACCTCTACAACAACTTTTCTCAAAGTTGCCAACACTCAATAATTCGTCCTTCAGCAATAACTTATACCTTTGCAACAACTTTTCCCAAGTTGCCAACACTCAGCGCTCCATTCTTCAGCAAAGACTTAACCTTTGTAACAACTTTTCTCAAATTTGCCAACACTCAATAATTCGTCCTTCAACAATAACTTATACCTCTGCAACAACTTTTCCCAAAGTTGCCAACACTCAATGCTCCGTCCTTCAGCAAGGACTTTACCTCTGCAACAACTTTTCCCAAAGTTGTCAACACTCAATACTTCGTCCTTCAGCAAGGGCTTCACCTCTGCAACAACTTTTCCCAAAGTTGCTAACACTCAACGCTTCGTCCTTCAGCTAGGACTTTGCCTCTGCAACAACTTTTTCCAAAGTTGCTATCACCCAACGCTTCGTCCTTCCATCAAGACGTCGCTTCTGCATACATTTTCATCTCTTCTACAACAACTAACGTGCACACCCCATAACATGACATGATATAGCCACATCAATAAAGTCCATGCATTATATAAATAATCATACACGGACTTGAGGGACTGTTGTTACGGGCCTTCAAAGGCCTTCCACCTCACCCATCCAGTTAACCGCCAAGTTTGTATTGGACGAATCGAATCTAATACCTTGAACTGAAACACTACTACTCACCTCATAGACGATCCGAACTCATCCGCCACATACGACGGATGCAAAGGCCCACACTCTACATTCGCCAAACCCCATATTCACTTTCCCATGCCTGCCAAGATCTTTTATGAGATGATCTTCCCAAAATCAAATATTTAGCCTGGTTGATAGGAGTGTGACAGACTCCAAACAGTCAACTCACATTGATATGTCAGGAAACATTTAATACCCGCTAGCTTATGGATAGACAGATTGACACCTATAAAGGGATGATCTACCCAAGATCCAAAGCCACGTGTCCCTACATCTAACAGTTCTCCTCTCCCTTCCTCTTAGTATAAATACTCCCTCATTAAGGTAAATCGGTGAGGCCTTTTTTCTATATAATTTTTAGCATTAATCCTCAAACACTAGAGACCACACATTGACACATACCCTCAGCCACGTTCCGGTGATTGTCTCACTGTCGGACGTCACTTTCCAGTTACAAAACCACCAACTTGACCTTCGGAGTGCTTATGGCCGCTTCCACCTCCACCAGAAAAGGCCACGAATGACTAACATTATGTTACCGTGCATAGAAAGGAGCTTACGTGGAATATTATTTTGTTGGCCACGTGTCGTGACCATTTTTCGGGGTCAACATTAGACATAGAAGAATTACCTCTTCCTACCTTTGATAAGGGATAGGGCCTTCCCCAAGTATATCAATAAATAGTACCAAGCACAAAGAGCATGCATCGTAATTTAAGAAGGGTGTATCCTCAGGGAAATATCATCTTCATTTTTGCTATTTTCCATATAATGAAAGCGCTTAGGATAGAAGCCCACCCATTTGAGTGTAATTGGATAGCGAAATCCCATTACCGTTGAAAATATCCCAAATAAAGGGCACAGTGGGAATGTAAGCCAATCCCTAATTAGGATGTGTTAAAGGCCATGCAAACCAAAAAGCAGTCAACTGCACCAATAGGCCAAGATAATATTAGCTTAATTGAATTCGATATATAGAATTCTTTACGCCATGATGTCAAGTAAGCCTAGTCTGGAGCATATGTAGAGTTTGAAGCTGCCCATTGGGCCTCAAAAGTTATTCCCATCCATTTATCAGCTTCAGCTACACTGCCTGTACCTTCTTCAACCACCTTTACATCCTCAATGTCCCAGGTTCACTTCTAACCCCAATATTGGATGATCTTGGAACACTAGCACCTTTCCAGTCAATGTTCCATGAGCGGAAGGCTGGGTCTCTGCTCAAAACAACCATATCGTATCCGCTCTATAATATTTCCTCATTAGAATGGTACACTCAATGACTACTAAAGCCGCATCAAAAGATTGTGGATTTACCATTCGTACTTTCTCACTGTTACTATTTGAATAATGCTATCTAGCAGCAGTGGTGTTAGGGTATTAGTCTAAGTATATAAATAATTATGTATATGTAGCACAACTGTTAATACTTTGATCTTTACAATGAATTATAAAAACACAAAAACTATATTATACACCAAAAGTTATTTTGATTATCACTTGCATAAAATGTTTTGATGAAGAAAAAATTGATTTCAATATGATATTTGAATTTAGATCATATTTCTAAAATATCATTTATCTTTGAAAAGCTAGTTGAAAGCAATGCCCAAAATCTTACATTTTTCAAAACATTCAGATCGGACCAAATCGGCCCAAACCGGACAATTGATTTAGCGAATCGATCAATCATTCGAACTGATCAGTCAATGGAACTGGTCGACCGAATGAGGAGATCGATCGATCGAAAATGTAACGGTCCAAAATTTAAATGTTCTAACTCTTGAACCTATTGTCCCAGGGCTATATTTTTTAGTCATCCAAACTTTTATTAGGTCGACTGATCTCTCATCCGAACTAATATGAAGTTTTGAAATTTTGTCTCTATAAATTGATTTTCTTTTGAAATTAATATATGGTCTTTCAAGTGTATTGAAGAGAGAGAGAGATACTTTGAACAAATCTTTGAATTTATGTTGCATTTATTTATTTATTTTTCTAAATCTTCATATAGAAAAACTTTTGATGGGTGGAATCAAACTTTAAAGCATCATATTCATCAAACATTATCATCGAACACGAGCTATTATTCATTGCTACTCATTGAATTGTTAATCTTTATTGGTACTTAATTTATTGCTATCATTTATTAAGAGAGAAATTTAATTGTAAAATTATTTTCTTTAAACTTTTATGTCATATTGAGATCTCTTGAAAGCCTACTATTATATAAGGATCGGTACTCCTTGTTTATAAGTTATCGGAAGCATTATAAGGGTTTTGATTACACCATAAGTTAATCAATATAGTAAAAAATGCATTGCTCATGATAGAGAGATTAATAACGAGTGACTAGATCATTGGTTTGGATTAAACCTCCATAAATATATCATTTCCATCATCTCAACTCTTCTACTTGTCTTTTTTTGCTTACCATTACTATTTGATTGATCAATGTCTTTGTGAATTACTTTATTTGAGATTATTTTTCGAAAATGTTTCAAAAATCAAATCCACCCTCCTTTTAACTAGTTATTCTTGGGCTATTAAAAAATTTGTGCCTAAATTTTCTCTCACATGAAGTTTTTGCACTAGATGGAATTAAGAATTCTCAGAATGTTTCAAACGCAAGGTAAAAACATGAAAGCAATTGCAAAATTAGCTTTTATAGGTATTACATCTAGAATAGCAATCGTCTGATTAAATGTTATCAAATATTAACCGTTCATTAGAGATTCAATATGGGCCATAGAGTGCAAAATGGTGTTATTATCTACTATCAAATGGACTATTCAGACGCTTCACTTACCTTATGTATGTGCCTTACACCTGTTGTACACGGTTTAATGCACCAATTTGGCAGCTGCAATCATTATGTACAATATTTAAAAATGAAGGATTGAAGAGAAACTTTTGAATATCAATTATTAGCTATAGGTCCAATATACCTTCATTTGATTTACAATTTTGTTCTTAAATTTTTTATTTTTTGTCAACTATGTTCTTATTTAATCTTATAATTTTTCATGCATTCAATCAATTTTACAATTTATAATATTAAACATGATTTTCATCTTTTAGACAATTGATCTTCAAACGAAGTTTGATTTATGTAGAATTCATGAACGTTAATAATATAATGTTAAATAATATGATTACTTCTATATAAATATATATGTTTTTCAAAAAACAATAATATGTAATAATGTTTTCTATTCATTATTGAACATGCCTTTTTTACCTTCATTGAAACAAGAAGACATTGAAATTCCTTGCATTAAGAAAATGAAATGCATGTCGCCATAAGGTACTCAAAAGATAGTGGGGAAGAATGTTACGCCATTTTTGCTGACCTTTTACTTATTCCAAGTTTTTAAATGATTTGCCGCTTATAATACATGAGTTCGACACTGAGATTAAATGACACAGGCTCTCAATAATAAGAACAATAAATAAAAATCAGTAAATAAATAATTGGAGAACAAACAAGAAATAAATAAATAATTTGATAACAATGGTTTAGGCACTAATTCGAATTATAAGAAAAGGCAATTGACAGTAAAAAGGTAAGCTTACGTTGGTGAACTTTATTGCACTTTGAAGGGATGATCAACAAAGGTCAACCCAAATGGTCCAACGTGATAAATAATAGTAGTGAAGCCTTAGCTGTTTTAGCACTTACGGCAATCAAGGAGCTTACAAACCAACCTCAGCAGATGATTTCAACACCATCATCAGATTAGCCTATAAAACTACTCAATCTCCTTTTCGTATTGTCAAAGAGTTGGTTGAAATAAACAAGAAGATTCGGAAGAGGTTTAAAAGGAAGCTGACTATAGTCACGGCTTCGACTTGGGGCATCGGCTTTGGCTTTGCCTCTGTTGTTATCTCCTCCTACAGATAAGTATGCTCCAATTTTTTATTTGCTTAATTTTGGATAATTCATCGTCTAGGTCTAGGTTTCTTACCTAACATCAATTCTTAATTCATAGGTCTTTCATATATCTTGATGTTTGTATGTATTCGTTTGCTTTTTTATGTACTTAACCCCTGAAGTACTTAGTTGGGCTATGTAATAATTTTGCAATAATTTATAATAAGTAATAATTAATTGAATTGACTGAAAAAGTAATCTTTTTGCTTAATAAGGGAATAGTAATTGGTTTGTTTTGCACATCCAAACCTGTTTGGTGGTGCACTCAATAAAAATAGGTCTGTACATTTATCATATTCCTTTCTCTTGCTTTTGATAATTTTTTTTTCCTTCTTACTACTATTGAATTCTGAAGTTAACTTTTGTATTATATTGCTCCATATAGTGCACAAGAATAAAGAAATCATAGAGAAAGTATAGGACATGTCACAAAATGTTGAGGTAAATGATATGTTTCAAAAGTATTTTCTAGTTTTTATGTGGAATTCTCACAAGGGAGTCGGGTTTTTTTATGGCTCCGGTCGATATTGGATTAGATTTTAGATATTACATTGCTAAAAAATATATATTTAAAATAATTTCTCAAATATATCTATCCGCATAAGAAGTTAATCAAAGATGTTCATATGTATGGTGGCTATCTTCTTTTTTTTTTATTAGACAGTAATATATAATAATTTTAATTTTTTTTAATATTATTAGTTACCTCAACTACTTTCGAAAATAGTATTAGTACTTCAAAAATATTACACATATCATTCATCCGATACATAAGATGTGCAACACACGTGCTTACTTATACTAGTAAGAATAAGTATGGCACAATACTTCTTCTCATGTTATTCTGAGAACTATAAGAAACATATCGCGCTTATATGATCATTTAATGGCACCTGTCATGAGAAAGCCCTTTCATATAAATATGAGGCTTAGACTTGGGGGACTAATTTATGGCCAAATGAGGCATGTCCTAAGTCACTCTGGTTTGGAGTGTAACGCTCTGAAGTACGAAATAATTTGATATTTTACAGAAGTTTTGCTTCGGCAAAATGCCTAGGAATGAAAAAAAAGCCCTTAATCTTATGATACCGCTTCGACAAGATATTTCAAAATAAATAGAAGCCAACAAAATCTAATATTAAACTTTAGACTCTGCTTCGACATAATGCCTTTGAGTGCAAAAGGAACTATTCTATATACAACGAACTTTTTAAGCTTCAAATTCCGATTTGACAAAGTGCATCGAAATGAATAAGAATCACTTAAGCTTCTAATTCCGCTTCAGCAGGATGCCTCAAAATAATTAGAAGCCAAACCTATTATGCTTCAATCTCCACTCAGCGTGATACTTCCAAGAAAAAAGAAGTGCAATGGATAAGAGAAAACTTTAGTTTTAAGATTTTTAGTATTAGAGCAAAAATATATCAAAAATACTTCAGTTCATAAAAAAATTGAAATTTGGATGCAGAGGACTAATGCTACATCCAAGAATTATTATAGTCGCTTGGATGACACACCTGCCACAAAAACAAGTCCAATCATGTGCCCACGTATCATGAAATGAACATTCAAGCCTCAACCATCGAGATTTGCAGAACAAAGGAGTGTGACACTTAACCAAAAACATGATTAGAAGCCTAGAATAGCGTTGGAGATGAACAATCTCGTTGCAAATTCTAACAAATAAACCTTCATGTTAGTTCACCGTGCCTTTACAAAAGAACAAAATATTTATGGATGAATACACTTGTTTGGTCCCCATTATTTTCAAAATACATTTTTCTCTCTCTTATTTTCAATCACACATTCTTTAATAAAATAATATTACAAGTAAATCCAAATTTTTTCCTTATTTTTTAATTACACATTTTCTATCAAAATACTATTCTAAAATACATTTTTGGCTAAAAAGGGGGGGGGGGTGTTCAAACATGCAGTCAATAAGCTTTGAAAATATGAACTTAAGCGTGAGTTTTCAACAAAATAATAAAGAATATCAAATCATAAAATGATTAAAATTCCATATCAATCTCCTAAAATAGGTCAATGCACAACTAAGAAGGTATAGACCTATGGTTGATCTCATGTTTTGATTATAACAAACAAATCGTTTTATTTCGAACAATTGAATTCAAGTCTTCATAGCTATTGTGGCCAAGTTGATCAATTGGAGACAAAATGATCGCTACCAAAAGACTCGCAATTTACGATCAAAGAAAATCGAGATGGAAGCCGAACATTCACGTCAAATTAATAAAAAACAAGAGCAAATCAAACATTCACGTCAAGTCAAGTATTCATTGAAAATATTAGACTTAGATGCTTTGGATTCATTTGCAAAGGTAAAATGCTTTATGTGAAAGATTATTGAGCAAAGCTATATTGATTTATCTTTATCAAATTATTTACTTTGAAAAACTTTTGGTTAAATCATTCTACTCATCAAAGTTTTTTTTTTTTTATCACCTAACTTTTGAGCTCATTCATTATTATTTATTAAAGTGTTAGCATATTTTCTTTCTTGGTACTTAATTTGAACATATCATTTATTAGGAGATAAGTTTCAAATTGTATAATCAATTTTCTTTTAAATTTGTGGGTCGTGTTGAGGTCCCGTTAGTCTCAATATTGTATAAGGATCGGTACTCTTTATTTGTAAGTCACCAGAAGCGTTGTGAATGTTAAATAGCTCCATAACTCAATCAACATAGTGAAAATGCCTTGCTCGTGCCAGAGAGCTTGGTAATGGAGAATTTAAATCATTACTTTGGATTGAACCACCATAATTATATCGTTTGCATCATCTCTTTTGTTTACTTATTGCATTTACATTGGTGCTTATTATTTGAATTTATCTATTCAGTCTTTACTTTGTTAAATTTATATTAATTCTTTGAAAATGTTTGAATAACTAATTCACCCGTTCTTGGTTAGTCATTCTTAGGCTATTAATTGGTATCAGAGCAAGGTACTCATTTTAAAATTTAGATTCTACAATCTTGAGCAATGGCTAAATAAAATTTTTAAAATCTTGAGGGGTGTTCCACTAATCATCCTCCTTTCTTTGATGACACATTATAATTATTGAAAATCTAGAATGAAGATGTACATTTAATCAATAGATTATAATATAAGGGAAGTTATTGAATATGATCCTTAAGTGCCTACCAAGACTATTAAAATTGATGGCAAACCTGATCAAACAATTCCAAAATTTAGATAGGAATATGACGAAGATGATAAAAGAAAATTATCCTTAAATGTTAGAGTCAAAAATCTACTTTATTGTGCCTTAGATAGAAATGAATTTGATCATCTTTGCACGTGTAATTCCGTATATGACATTTGGCATGAAATGGAAGTTACTCATGTTGGTATTAGTAAAGTAAAGGAAACTAAAATTATTGGTTAAAGAATTTCAAAACTTCTTCATGAAATAAGATGAATATATTGTTGACATGATTACTCGCTTCGCCGATATTGTTAATGGTTTTAAAGGGTTTGATCAAAAATTTACTAATGGTGAACTTTTAAATAAAATGCTCAGGTCACTATCGGAAGAATGGAGCCCGTTAAGGATATTAATAAAAAAATACCAAAAATATCAACTCATATCCTTTGGAAGAATTTTATAGCGCCTTGATAACATATGGGCTTAATAACACCGAGACTGAGGAAAAAATGAGGAAAAGCAAAGAGAAATCGAAGGAGCCTCCTAAGCACCAAATTGCTCTTAAATCGACAATCGAAGAAGAAACTACAAGTGAAAATATGAGTGAAGAAGATCTCAATGATTTAGTCCTTCTTGTCAAAAAATGGAGAAGTTTTCAAAATAATCGAGGATTCCAAAAGAAAGAAGAAAGGGGTAAAGAGAGGAGCAAGAAAATCATTTGCTATGATTGTGAAAAATCTAGTCACACGAGAATCGAGCGCCCAAACAAGAAGAGAAATATCAAGAAAAATGAACTTCAAACAACATGTGATGAGAACGACGATGATGATCGTGATGGAAATGATAGTCAAGAAGAAATTGACAATATGTGCTTCATGGAAATCGAAGATGAAGTGAACTCTATTGAAAAATATTCATATGGTGATTTATCTACCTCATATGATGAAATTCTTGAGGAATTTAAAAAACTCGCTCTAAATCACTCTAGTCTTAAAAAGAAGCACTATTGTTGAAAAGTGAAAATAAGAAAATTTTTGAAACTCAAAAGGAAAATGTTGATTATGACTTATTGACTAAAGAAAATTATTCCTTAAAAGAAAAAGTTGAACACTTAACTAAAATTCTTTGTAAATTTGCTCAAGGTAAGAAGAATTTTGATTTAATGCTTGGTAATCAAAAGTGTGTTTTTGATAAAGGAAGAATTGGATATAAACTATTTTTAAAACAAAAATGTTTCGAAAATCTATTTGTCAAAGCTTTAAACACCCATTCTTCAAAAACTACAAGTAGCTTTTGCAATAAAGATGAACATATTGCATATAATTGTCTAATAAAAAAGATGCTATACTTTGAAAGTAAGAACAAGCATGTTCGAGAATCCAATAACACTAACTACCAATGACCCAAACTTGTATGGGTACCTAAAATAAAAAATTGAATTATTTTTGTAGGAACCAAAGAAGATGAAGAGCAAATGGTTCTTGGATAACGTATGCACGTATGCTCAAGACACAAGAACAGGAATAGAATGTTACTATCAAATTTCAAAGTAAAAGATGTAGGTCATGTCACATTCTAAAATAATGCAAAAGGAAAAAAAATATTGGAATTAGAAACATTGGTAATCATTCTTCTTCTTCAATTGAAAACGTGTTATTGGTAGATAATTTCAAACATAATTTGCTTAGTATTAGTCAATTATGTGATAAATGTTATCATATTAAATTTGATTTTTCTAAATATCTATTAAGGACGCTACATCGAAAGAGATGATATTTATAGGGAGTCGTAAAAGATGTGTGTATAATAAATTTCGAATTTGAAAGTGATGAAAAATGTTTATCGACTTTAAAGGAAGATACTTGGTTGTGGCATAGGATAATAGGCCATGTTAGCATGGACCTTCTTTCAAAAATCTTCAAAAATTATTTTGTCAAAGGTCTACGAAATCTAAAGTTTGATAAAGATAAAATTTGTAATACTTGTCAATTTGATAAATAAGTAAAAAACTCATTTAAACATAAACTATATTCTTCGACTACAAAACCACTTCAATTACTCCACATAGATCTTTTTTGACCTTCTAGAACCGCTAGCTTAGGTGGAAAACATTACGCCTCTGTCATTATCGATGACTTCTCTAGATTCACTCGGGTTCTATTCCTAAATATTAAAGATGAACCTTTGAATACATTCAAACACTTATGTGAAAGAGTTTAAAATCAAAAATGATACTCTATTACAACTATTAGAAGTGATCATGGTGGAGAATTTGATAATGTCGCTTTCGATAATTTTTTATGAAAATGGATATAAACATAATTTCTTGACTCCTATAACTTCTTAACAAAATGGTGTATTAGAAATGAAGAATCGCACATTGCAAGAAATGGTTAGGACCATGATAAATGAAAATAGCATGCTAAAATACTTTTGGGCTAAAGCCATCAACACCACTTGCTATATTGTAAATAGAGTTTTAGTTAGTCGAAAGAAAACTAAAACCCCATATGAGCTTTGGAAAATAGAATTCCAAAGATCAGATATTTCAAAGTTTTTAGTTGTAAATACTTTATTTTAAATACAAAGGAAAATTTGAGAAAATTTAATTCAAAATTTGATATTAGAATCTTTCTAGGTTACTCATCAATTAGTAAAGCTTATAGAGCTTTTAACAGGAGAGCTCTAGTCGTTGAAGATTCTATGCATGTTACTTTCAATGAAATTAATCATCTTGATCGTGAGAAAGGTATTGCTAATTATGTAGGTTTCGAAACTCCTTTCAAAGAAATAGATAT
This sequence comes from Fraxinus anomala, assembly GCA_903798345.1. Taxonomy (NCBI): domain Eukaryota; kingdom Viridiplantae; phylum Streptophyta; class Magnoliopsida; order Lamiales; family Oleaceae; genus Fraxinus; species Fraxinus anomala. Next base: position 16,714 of record CAIGRN010076464.1, read on the forward strand.
TCAATACCAAAGCAAGGATGATCCAAAAGAAGAATACAAGGAAGAAGTAAACGTTCAACAAAGTGAAGTGGAACCTACCAAAGTATCAAATGATCCTACTCTACCAAAAGAATGGAGGCTTGTTCCCTCTCACCCAGAAGAGCTTATTATTGTTAATCCATCCAAATGTATTACTACTAGAGCTTCTACTAAAAATCACCTAAATAATTGTGCTTTCATCTCACAAATTGAACCAAAAAATTTCATAGAAGCTAAGTTTGATGAGTTTTAGATTCTAGGTATGCAAGAAGAACTAAATCAATTTGAAAGAAATCATGTTTGGGATTTAGTCGCTAGACCAAATGATTAAACCGTCATCGCTACAAAATGGATTTTTAAAAAATGAACGAGATGAAAATGGGATTATTGTGCGTAACAAGGCTAAATTAGTGGCGCAATGCTACAATCAAGAAGAAGGTATTGATTTTGAGGAAACATTTGCACTAGTTACTAGATTAAAATCCATTCGCATGCTTCTTACATTTGCTTGTCATAAATTGTTTTACTCTCTATCAATTGGATGTTAAAATTGTATTTCTAAATGGCTTGAGTCAAGAAGAAGTTTTTGTCACAACCACCCATCTTTAAAGATTATAAGTATCCAGACTATACTTTCAAACTTAGAAATGATTATTATGGTTTAAAAAAAGCTCTTAGCGCTTGGTACGAAAGATTGAACAAATTTATACTTTTAAAAGGTTTTTCAGTAGGAGAAGCGATACTAAATTTTTTGTCAAAAGTCAAAAGAATGATATAATTTTTGTTCAAATTTATGTTGATGACATTATATTTGGTGTAACTAATATCCATCTTTGTGAAGAATTCTCAAAATGCATGAGTATGGAATTTGAAATGAGTATGATAGGAGAACTCAAATTCTTCCTTGGTCTCCAAATTAAGCAAACTAGAGATAGTACATTCATCATCAAAATAAGAATATATTGTACATGCTTAAGAGGTTCGAAATGGATGACTTAAAGCCTATGAACACTCCCATGAGTACATCCGTAAAATTGGATAAAGATGATCAAGTACTTCCGTTGATGTCACAAAATATCAAGGTATGATCGGATCCCTTCTTTACTTAACCATTAGTAGACCCAATATTATGTTTAGTATGTGTTTATGTGCTAGATTTCAATTAAATCCTAAAGACTCTCACCTTAGTGCTGTAAAATGGATTTTTAGATATCTTTGTGGTAATAGAACCTTAGGACTTTGGTATCCAAAGGGCATTCATATTGATCTTTAGAGCTATTCGGATGCCGATTGGGTCGGTTGCACAATTGCTTGCAAAAGCACTAGTGGAACTTGTCATTTTCTAGGCTTTACATTTATGTCGTAGTTTAATAAGAAACAAAATTACGTAGCATTATCAACCGCCGAAGCCGAATACATCTCGACTGCTAGATGTTGTGCCCAGGTGTTATGGATGAAGCAAACTCTTAATGATTATCACCTGTCATTTGATCATATATCTAATATGTGTGATAACAATAATGCTATAAACTTGTCTAGGAATCCCATCTTGCACTCTCGAATGAAGCATATTGAAATTAAAAAACACTTCCTAAGAGATCATGCATAAAAGGGAGATATTGTGTTAGAATTTGTGAACACGGAAAATTAATTGGCCAATATTTTCACTAAACCTCTAGAACTTGATCGATTCTCACATATTCGAAGAACTTTAGGCATTATTGATAAATTCGAAGTACATAACTAAGTTGAATTCATACCATCTATTCATACATATTTTATTTGGCATTGCATATTGTATATTTGATTTAGTATGTCATAAAAAGGGGGGGAGGGGGGGGGGGGGAACCAGACAAGTTAGTTCGACAGAAAGTTCAAATTAAACTTAGTTTTGCCAATGCAGACTTCGGGTCATGAATTGGACGTCGAGTTCAACGCGATTTCAGATTGTTAAATCGTGTGATTGGCATTTCTCCTCCATTTTCTTCCATTTCTCTCCCTAAATCTCTTCTACATTCTTCATTCTTTCTACTCAAATCATCAATTACCTCTCAAAATCAAAAACCAATTGTTACCACTACACTTCAAATTCCTCAAAAACTCAAACTTTCATCCACTACATTCCAAAATCCCCCCAAAATTTGAAACCCTAGTTCCATTCTTCCTTCCTTGTTCTTCAAATCTTCCCTACAATTCTCTTGCAATGTCGACATCTAAAAAATTGGAAAAATAACTTAAAAGCACCATGAGAAGAACTCCACCACCTTCATCCGACAAAAAATTCGACATGGGACCCGAGGTGTTGGTCAACCCTTTTGAAGCACCCACATTTCATATAGAAGAGTATTTTGAAAATATGGATTGGATGTCAATTGATACATTAGAGGAAGATGCCTATCCACGTCTTATGAAAGAATTTTATAAAAACATGGTTATTACTCCTCGTTTGGATGAGATTTCTTGTTTACTTGTAAATGTTTGTATTACCATCAATAGAGCTCTCATTCATGATATTCTCGAACTTGAGATGTGTGATATTCAATTTTTTCTTCATAAAACTCATCCCACATTAGAGGGGTATGACACTACCAAAGTATGTCGTCGGATCACTAGGAAGAATATTGAAAACATCACAAAACTTAGTGCAAATCAATTAACTCTTCTATATAAAGTTTTACAAAATATCATGGCACATGTCATTCTTCCTCGAAAGGGTCATCGGGGTAAAGTAAACAATTTTAATCTTTTCATTCTCGATTACTTTTTTGTTGGGAGAAAATTAGATTTTCCGACTATTGCATTAGGTCTCATGAAACTTGTTCATTCCAAATTTCATGTTCAAGATTTACCTTATGGAACTTTAAGTGGATAAAGATGGTAAAAGAAGATAGTTAGTGGGTAGCACACACAAAAGGGTTCGACCCACCTCAGTCCATTGACTCTACCATTCGAGGGTGATGTGGATGATGATGTTGATGATGTACTGCAAATTTCGAAACCCCGTCATGATATTGCAGCCTTTAGTGTTCTTCATTCCTCGAGCAAATGCTTCACATTTACTGAGGATCACTACAATCTTCTAAACGGCCGCATTGATTCCTTACATCATGTATTGACGGCCTTGGCGGAATGCTTCATTAGTTGCAAGTTCAACATACTGTCATACAAGCCCAACAAGATATCATTCATGCGCAATAGGCGAAAATGTAGATTCAGCAAAATGCCTTCTACGCTCATTTCTATGCCCACTTTTCTCCACCGCCTCCTCCGGAGCCATACTCATAGCTTTTGTTGTTACATTTCTATATTTTGGATATTTCTTTTATGTTTTATGTTTTGAATACACTCTAGCTTCATCTAGCTTAATTTTTTTATGACTGTTGGTGTTATGTTTTGGATATCATTTGGTATTTTCAATGCTATTTCTTGGATATCACTTGTGCCTATGGTTATTTTTTTATCTATGTTTTGTCTTGTGCACTTGGATCCCCACTTTCATGTTTTTTGCTTATGTCAAAAGGGAAAAATAGAGTGAAATGATTATGCATGCTTTGAGTAGAAAATATAATATGCTTGGAGTATATGAAAAATGGGAAAAGAGGAAAAATCATTTATATGCATTGAATGTATGGTTATTGATTTGTAAAAGATAGAGGAAATATGAATTACATGATAAATTTATAATATATATTCCTTTATCAAAATGATATCAATTGTTTAATCTTACCCAGCAAATATTTCTTGTTTGTCATAATCAAAAAGGGAGAAATTGTTGACCTATGGTTGATCTCATGTTTTGATTATAACAAACAAATTGTTTTATCTCTAACAATTGAATTCAAGTCTTCATAACTATTGTGGTCAAGTTG